>APFE031522003.1:232152-346952 GCA_000404065.3 Pinus taeda | reverse complement strand
CCATTTTCAAGAATAAGTTTTATTTAAGTGAATCCTATGGGCCAAATACCATATTTATAAAAGAGATATGGTAAATTAATAAAAATATAAATAAATGAGAGTATGGTAAATAAATAAAACATTTTTTATATTTACTCCATAAGTCACCTTATATACATGTAAGGGTGTAAACAAATAAAAATATAAGTAAAGTGGAGGTATGGTAAATAAATAAAATGTCTTTTTATGCTTACTCAAAAGTATGGTAAATAAATATAAATATAAATAAACTAGACATATGGTAAATAAATAAAACCTCTTTTTATATTTAGTCCATAACCCTAGTTCTATTTATGAAGGCTAAAGAAAGAGGTTTTATTTAAGTGAATCCTATGGGCCAAATACCATATTTGTAAAAGAGGTATGGTAAATTAATAAAAATATAAATAAATGAGAGGTATGGTAAACAAATAAAACTTTTTTTTATATTTACTCCATAAGTCACCTTATATTTATGAACACTCAAAAAATGGGTTATATTTAGGTGAAACCTATGGGCAAAATACTATGGGACAAATACCATGGACTAGATTGTTATTAATACCATGCAAAAAAACTATTATTAACCCTAATATTAGAATTAATAAAAATATGGCACATGGTATTGACCCATGGTATTCACTAAAATGGCACATGGTATTGACCCATGGTATTCACCTAGAATGTAGCCTATTTAAATGGGGGAATTAAACTAGCATAGATCCATCTTTACCCTGGATCTACTAGCCCACGAGAGGTATCAAATATCGTGATATGATATGCAAACTAGCATAGAGTGAAGAAATATTTGATCCTCTTGGGGCTTGGTAGATCAAGAATGGATGTAATTTAATGTAGGTTAAACATTTTATCTTGGTTAAAATAAAAAATAAAATAAAAATTAACTATTAATTTTTTAAATTACTAATAGTAATTTTAAGCTCCAGGTTTATGATAACCCATGGTATTGACCCATGGTTTTCATGTGAGCATAGACTATTTAAAGGGGAAATTCTATCTTAGATCCATCTTAATTCTGAGTCTACCAAGTGCTCAGAGGGATAAATAGATTTCATCCCCCTAGGAGTGGAAGATGTGGAGTTAAGATGGATATAGGTTGGTTTTTATGATAATGAAGATATTAAATAGACTTAGGAAATTATATTGTAAAAACATCAGGTGAATGGTTAAAGCATACACATTGGACAGGTATATTTGTATACTTCTGTTTTAAACTGAAACAAATCCAGGGCTAAAAGGAACGGATTGATTGCACTAGTCATCCTTCTATAACTTTCCAACATATGTTGGAGTAAACAGATTGTAATTTGGGTAATTTTTCTAATTGCAAACGGGAACATACTTGTATATTGGCAGGGTGGTTACGAGGTCCCTAGAAGTGGAGTAAACAGATTGTAATTTGGGTAATTTTTCTAATTGCAAAAAGGAACATACTTGTGTATTGGCAGGGTGGTTATCAGGAACATAGAAGTGATGAATTTGAATTTCTCTTGGTTTTATATATAGTATTAGGTTTTTTCTCATGCTTTCTGTGAATGGCATGGGTGAATTTTATCTTACACCCACTAGATTATCGATATGTAATTTCAGTAATTTTGATTTCAAAAGTATTTTAAAGAAATGCAATGATTTCATTTGTGTATTCAATAAACACAAGATTTTATAATTGAGTAAAATATTCGCCATGCCTGGTGAGAGATTCGCCAAAAAATTATATATACATATCATATTATTGATAAAATGGCCTTCCATTTTTCCTATATACCATGGAGATTTGCCCATTTATTATACATGTAAATTTAGGGGGGGTTCTTAAAATTTTCCTTGTGAGAAAATGACACACAGATGAAGCTTTGGTGCTAGTGGTTTCCCTTGCTGCACAGTGCGTGAAAGGCATACAATTCAATTGGGCCAGGTGCCTATGCCAAGAGTTCTTAGTGAACTATCGCGAGGCATAGGATGAATCCAAGCCATTTCACTACGCTTAGTTATTGCTGTCAAATGTGCTCGTTGCATGGGAATTGTCAGAGGATAGCCAATTTCCTCCACTCAAGGAAGGATTACTTGAAGCAGCGCAATTTTCTTCCTTATGGTCTACAAAGGATGTCACGCGGATTACAAAGACAAAGATCTTTTGGGTTATTACGGAAATGAGTCTCTGCATGGCCATCAATCAGCGTCCGAGGTTGTCATCAACCTTGTTCATGCAACAATCAGCCTACGTGACATTCAAGGCTGACTTCCACAAGGCATATATCTAGGCGCGAAGGATCTAGCGTAGAAATGGCACAACTTGCCCTATTTGGTGGCAGAAATGGATGTGCAGGAGGTTGTCTTGAAATGGCCTGCAGAGTGGTGAGCCCTGTTAGACTTATATGTTGGACCAAGCACAGGTGCAGAAAGCTCTATCGCACAGAAAAGGAAGGAGGCAACTAAGTAGGTTGCACGTAACCTAGTTGCACAGAAAAATAAGGAAGCCACAGAGAAGGCTAATTTTGAGCAAGAACGCACTGATAAGGAGCAGGCGGAAAAATACCAGCATGAGTCCTAGAAAGGTGACAAGTCACCTTCCCCACAAACAAAGATGGAAGAGCTTTCAGGACAAGACGGGAGAGGCAATGAAGGGCAGCGTACCCCCTTCATTTTGAAAATATGTGGCATGGAGCAACAAGGTGAAATGTGGAAAAAACAAAAAGATCAAAAAACACAGGTTGATCCCATGGGGTTAACAAAAAGTGATCTTGATGAGATCGACGATAAAGTTAGGGAACATGACAAAAGTGTTGTAGCAGTTTGAGCAACAATACATATAGACATTGTGGGGCATTCAAAAGGATCTGTGAGAGTTATATATCCAAGAAACCAAGATCCAAGAAGATGTTGGGAAAGCGAGCGACGCAAAAGGAAATTCGGCACGGGGAAAAGTACAGTCATGGAGATGGTCTAGTCGTAGGATGTGAGAGTCTTCCCCTTGCTTGAAGGCTCATTCTGTGCCGAAATAGATGAACAATGCACACTTCTTGACAAAGTCACAAAAATGGGACTGAACCTTGTTTCGCTATCACTGGAGTCACTGCATGCATTACTACAAGGAGTCATGGAAGAGCTTCGGATCAGAGAACAACGAGCACTCAATGATGTCAGTGAAATTAAAGTCAATAATCAACAATTGTTCACTTAAAAGACATAGGTTATGAAGGAAAAGGAGACGCTACAGATGCATAGTTCATGACTAGAGAGAGAAGTAGTGGAGGCATGAAATTCAGTATCTAAGCTACACATCCCGGAGGATGCATAGACAGAAGAAAAGATCAGAAAACTAGTTGTTGGTGCGCGTGAGGATAAAGCAGAGGTTGGACGGGTAGCCTTTGAGCTCAACATGAAAATTACAGATATGCAATTAAATTTGCAGCCCATGACTCCGTTTGAGTTCTGAGAGTAGCGCAGAGTCGCGATAATGGAAGAAGTAGCTACCTTAGATGCCACAGTCACCGACTGTATGACATTGTTCAAGCAAGATATGGAGCTAGTGACCAATCTACAAGAGGATCTTAACCTCCAGACACTGAACACAGAGGTAACGGAGCTGCAACAGCAATATGATAAATTCAGGTCGACTATGCACTCCATAGTGCCAGTGTAGTGCCTTGCTAAATTACATGAAGGAAAGAAACTCCTAGCATAGGTGGAGGAAGCACAGAAGAAGGAGGCCTTGCTAAAGGCTAGGTTGCAGCCTTGGTTGGAGGAGGCTTATCAAATCACAACTACTATTCAGGATAAGCTTAAAGGGTTGCAACAGAAACAACATACGATGAGGTCGGTCATAGAAGGACCAGCCACTGAACAATTGGTCGAGGAATTCAAGCAAGTAGCAACTCAAAACATTTCTGAAGCTGCAGTGATCTAGGTGGGCCTGGGGGATCTTCGTAGTAATATCACAGCGTTAGAAAAGTGACTCAAGGGCAAGTCACGATCTTTGTGTTGGGGGCCTGTTGGGATGGGGTCCCTTGGGTCAGTTTTGGGGTTAAGATAACCCAAGTTTTGATACATTTTTGTAATTAATGTAAAGTCTCCATCATTTTTGGATGCGAAGTGCGTAGATGAGTAGGAATCAAAGGGGTTTAGCCCCTTGTTTTATGTAAAGTTTGAGTCAGTGTTGACATCCATTGTATGAAAAAGGCAATAAACAGGTGTGTCTTAGAAATTCTAAGGCAATGTTTTTTTATGTAATTAATGACAAATGAGTTGTGATAGCGAGAAGAAGTGGGTTAGATAGAAGAACAGAGGCTATGCAGCTGAGTGCGCAGAGGCCTAGGTAGAGTCCACAGCTGAGTGCGTGGACCCTTTTAGCTGAGTGCGCTGACCCTTGCAGCTGAGTGTGCAGAGTAGTTTTGAGTCTGTTACCTTGAATTAAAGACCAATAAAGATAGTTTCCAAAGAATTCTTGTGTATTTATATTTATTTATGTTTATGATATATGTTATTGATGAATGGTATATTTTATAGAATATTGATTGAATGTTGCCTTATTCTCTTGAACAACTATTAATGATGTATGCAATACATTTTTAATTACTTTCGCATAGACTCTGATGAATTCCTTGATGTTTATTAATAACTTAACTAAATTTGCGTGAACCCTAATTTAGGACTGCTCTATGATGCACATAGGTAGATATATTGACTATTAAACTTCCACAAAGGTGGATCATAGACCTTCACGAAGGTCTGAAGGCTGCAATAGTGTGCCCTAAGAGTGTATCGATCTGCGCGAAGGTTGATCTGAGGTGCTGGAAAACATCACAAGTGTCTATGAATGCAAAAACTTGGTTCTTGCATCCCCCCATACTGCTTTGGGTGAGACTGCAACCTGCGCTACGCAGGTTGTTGCCAAAAGGGCCAATAGTGTAGGGCTTTGTTGGTTGGCGTAGCTAACTCTGAACCTGAGTTAGGACACCCTAAGCCAACATTGATCCATTATTTAAAACATTAAATTATACAGATGATATGCAACACATGATCCAATTTATAAAGTTAAAGTTGAAGCCCAAATGAGTTAATAACATTCTAATATAAATCTAGTTGGATCTGTAATAGGGTTTTGAAAGATCAATTTTAAAAATCATACCTTTCAATCTTCTAGTCTTCAAATTGTGAAGCCCTTCCTATGTTACACCAATGGCTTCATGAATTTGTCTGTCCTCCAAAAGAGCGAATTGTTCCTTGGATATTTCTTGGGATAATATAGGATTTATACAGTTTGCAATGACATTTGCAATAATTTTATATATGAAATTACATAGCTATATTCTCCTAAAATCATCAAATGTTTTGGATCATCAGTCTTTGGTATGAATGCAATAAAGGTAGTGTTGAAGGCATCATACAATCATATTGAACCTCTAGTTTCCTTTATTACTTTTAACACATCTTACCCTAATAGCTCATAGAATTCAAGAAAAAATTCTACTGTTAAGACCCAGACTTTTGTCCCTCTTGAACCGGTGCAAAACTTATTCTAGTTCTCCTCAAGACACTATGGCCATTAACTCCATGTTTTTGCCATCGCCATCAAATCTTGGAAACAATTGTGCAACCTGTATAATTTCAGCCAACGATGCTTCCCTAGGAGTAAAGAAAAGAGATTGGAAATGCTGAGTACCCATCTTGTCCGAATCCTGAAAGTTAGTTTTTTGATCTGCTAATTCATTTCCCAGTGACCAAATAGTGTATATAACTCTCCTACCCCTAGGAAATTGTTGGAAAAACTGTGTTTTCATCGCTAGCTTGTAACCAAATAGCTATGCTTTTAAGTCTTTGTGTTTCTTTTTTTTCTTCTAGTAATCTTATTCTTCCAAAATCCAAATGAATTATATGTTGTTTGGTATCATTTGATTTGTAACCCCCACCCCCATGATCCTCCATTTGTTCTAGCTCAACCTCAAACTTTTTCAATGCTTCTTCATCTCTTTGGCTTTTTCCTGTTACCCATTCAAAAGTCACCCTCTTTAATCTATTTAAGTTGTGTGCAAATTTACTATCCATAGATTTATTCTCCCCTAACTCACATGGGAACCAATTATCTCAAACCAAGGATCTAAAATCCTCCTCCCTCAACCAAATAGCATTAAATTTGAAAGGAGATCTAAGTTTTTTGAAATTACCCGCAAGCTCGAGATAAATAGGATGGTGGTTGAATATACCTCTCATACCAACCCATTGTCTAAACATAGAGATTTTTTCTAGTAATGATTCTCTAATAAGGAATCTGTCCAATCTCCACATAGCCATAACTTCTCCTACCCTCCAATTACGCTA
Source organism: Pinus taeda (assembly GCA_000404065.3). Taxonomy (NCBI): domain Eukaryota; kingdom Viridiplantae; phylum Streptophyta; class Pinopsida; order Pinales; family Pinaceae; genus Pinus; species Pinus taeda. Next base: position 340,595 of record APFE031522003.1, on the reverse strand, counting down.
GGTATTCCTGATTCTAACCATGTCTACATCTATAAACTTATTAGTATCCAATAACTGAGATAAAAAATCAGAAAGGGTATCAACGTAGGTATGTTTTCCCCATATCTCAAACAGACCCATTGTAAAACTAAGATCACCACCAAGAATCAAATTTTCCACCCTCATAAAAGCTTGGTCCAGTAATTTGTTCCAGGAAGTAAATATCTCCTAACATGGTCCATATACATTAACCACATGGAATTTAAGACCAAATTCTTCTATGAAAATATCATTTACAATGACCCCTTTGCATCCCCATATATTTAATAATTTTACATACTTATAGTTTATTCCCAATGTTAAACCCTCAGGCCTCCCATAGGCATCAATAGCCCATAAAGACCAACATTGGTGAATCCCTTCCATCGATTTGAATATATCATCAATTGAACCCAACGTCTCCTAAAGAAATATGATGTCAAGCCTATCCACTTGGACCATATGCTTCAACTATTGTTTTTTAGATGGACTAGCTAACCCTTAGTAGTTAAATGATAACCACTTCATAAATGTCAAGAGTTTGGGGTATGTCTTGCTCTAAGAACCCCATTTAGTGATATTTTATGTCAGCAGTTATATCCTGACTGGCTTGATGGGATTGTTGACCTCTAGGAATTTTAGGAACATTTGAAGGTAATAGAAGCCCTAGCCCACAACCAATGTCATATAGGTTTGTATTTTTACTAAGGGGTTTATTCAAAGACCACGGATTATATCTATACTATCTACCCATACCTGAGGATTATTCATCCAAAGATGGAAAGGAAGCAGTAGGGGTCAGATAGTAAATAGAAGCAAAGCTAATAGGACATGAATCATCCCCTATAAAAATATTGGAACTTTGATCCCTATCAAATGAAGAATTTAAAGACAAAAGTGCATCCACAGAACACATAGATTCATTGAGGAAATGAATAGAGGAATATGGGGAAAGAGTACCCCACGATTATGAAACTGTTAGTGGAACAAAGAGAGAATCCCTTGAGACCGGGTCACCACCAAGATCCATCTGAGTCTTTGAGGATCTTTTCCCCCCTCGACACCTCCTAGAGAAGACAAATCGGGTTGAGAAGATAGATTTTGGTCACCTCCATATTCTAACCTTTTGTGCGCCTGTGAATCATCTCCCATAACCACTTTTCCTTTATTCCCATTAAGTACGAGAGGAAATTCCTTAAACATGTTTCCAACCTCATGGCATCACCGAAATTGAAAGGGTAGCCCCTTGTATTCAAGTTTTTATGGTTAACATAGCCCTTGTAATGTAAATTTAAACTTGCCACAAGCCCTTCTCTCATGCCCAGATGAACCAAAATCCTTGCAAAGGCCATCTTTCTAGTCTCAATATATGATTTTTCATAGTCCGTAGATTTTCCCAGGTTGTCCACAATTCTACAAAATATGTCCTTCGACCATACCTATAGTGACAATCCAAGTAATGTAACCCATAATTTTCCAAATCCCAACTATTCTCTTTCAGGATCAAAGAGCGAAGACCATCTTTTTAACAAAATTGGAGCCATTTCAATGTTTCAATATCTTGTAAGATCCCAACTTGCTTGCTCTTCCTTATTAAAATTTAGAGTGAACCATCCCCTCATTAATTTACATATTTTTGGTAATTCACCTGGTATATGTCCCCATACCTCTTGTGCCCACTTTTTCAATCGAGGAATTGATTAATTTCTACCCTGAACCCTTCCAACCAAAATTTTCCCTGCAGTTTCCATAATATCATGAAATTTGATACCTTTCCCTGCAATCAAATTTCTTCATGCTTCCTTCAATTTTGTGCATTTGGCCTTCTTACCTGGATTCTTTGACCCATTTCTTTTGATGATCCCTTCATTTAAAGGCTCAAAATGGCAACCTTCTGAGGAAGGAGGAAATCCCACCGTCATGTCCCAACATACAACTTTAAGCTCAATATAAAACCTGAGGAACCTTCACCATGTAAGCTTTATGTGGTCATCACTATGCCCCTGCTCCATATGGGGTTTATGCCTTCATTCACATTCCCAACCTCCTCTTACAAGCCCACCTCGCCTAAACCCAAATCGCCAAAACCTTGAGATAGTTCCTCTATCGACCTCTGCAAAGAGTAGTGACCTAGAAACTCTACCCCCGATAGAATCTTCAAGTCAGTGAAAACTCATTTGTACATAGTTGTCCATTATATTTATATAGTTTTCAGCAAAATTTAGGGCTTCCAATTATACCCTCACAATTCTTACTTGCATATCATGTACCTCCTCCCATCCTTTTGGATCCACCCTTGGAGACTCTGATAAACTTAGAGAGCTTGTCCTAACCCTGAGCATAGAACAACTTCCTTATAGACCTAATTATATGAAAATGAAAACCCTCTTCCAACACCGAGAGAGATGTAAAAATCCCCAAATCTAGTGAGCCAGGTTTCGTAAATTGCTCCTTTTCAGGGAGCTGATGTGGAGACTCTTTCCAGATTGATATAAATTTGTATGGGTCTAATTCATAGTCAACAAGATCCTCGTCCATATCAACATATGATCATCCCAATAGTCGAAATTACCATGGGAAGACTCAAAAAATGTTGGTCACCCAAGAAATAGATAGGTTCACCCAACAAAATTTTTGTGAACTTTATGAATGTACCAATCACCAAAAATTATCATCAAACCCTATTCCAAACCATATTAAGTACCCCTATTTTCACCTACTCCCATCAACTGTTCTGATAGCCACAGTCATCAACAGGCATAGTCGAAAAAACCCTACCCCATGCCCTGCAGTAGCTTCATACTCGTCGCCACATACTGGCCCCATATTCTGCTATTATGCCCATACTAGTCACTTCATTCAGCTAAATGGACAAGGGTGGCATTTCCAAAGGAAGTGGGTGAATGGGATTTGAAGAATATATATGTTTTTAGCATGGCCCTAGTTGCAAAAAGTGTGTGGGGGTTAATATATAATGAAGGGATTTTGACAAAATTGATGAAATCAAAGCATCTAAAAGGAAGACTATGGAAGATTGGTTTTTAAAAGTGGAAAGGCAAAGAATACAAGGAGCTTTAGTTGTTTAGAGCCTTCCCTTGATTGGAAAATGGTCAAATTGAAAAGTAGGAGGAGGAAATTAAGTGATAATTTGGGAAGATCATTAGAATTGTTGTAAAGGAAATTTCAAACTTCTAGATGTTTTGATAAATGAATTACATTTTATGGATTTATTCTCCATAGAGGATGCAACACATCCTAAATGTGTTCCCAACATTGGAAATCAACAAAGTTTTTGAATTTACTAGAGGTGAAAGTAGAGTAATTGGAAAAATGTGTGATTGTGTTAAGCCATAGTGTCATAAAGTTTGCAAAGCATGAAGATAAAATAGGTTATTCGTCTAAAACAAAAGAATAGTATCAAGGAGAAATAGTTTGGTAGTGGAAGCTAAAGAATCCCTTGAAAACTAAATTTTCCCTTCAGCTAGATCTAGTAATAAAATTTTACATGGAATAATTAACAAAAGAGGAGATGGCATGGACTATGGAGATTTACTATGTACAAGTGTAGAAAGAATTTTATGGATCAATATCTTTGTCACTTGCTCTTTTTTTTAAGAGCTATGTGGAATGGCGTTTTACAAACATCGAATGGGAGGAATACGTAAGAATAGTGAACTATGGAAGAATGTTTGTTATCATGGATATCTAATAAGTTTTAGAATTCCTTTGATGCACTTCCTTGAATTATAATATTTGATATCTAGAGATCAAGGAACAAAATGATTTCCCAAGGTCTTGACATGAATCTAAAGCAAGTTGTATCTTTGGAAGAAAGTTGGAACCCCCAAAGAAAATCCTCAAAGACCAGTGAAAGAACTGAGCATCAATTATGAAAGGGCATAGGGACTCATCAATTGGGTATCATTGAGGAACCCTAACTATGTGTGGGGAAATGATTATCCTTTTATTTTCATTTAATTATATTTCCTTGAAATATAATGTTGATCAAGGCACAAATAACCAAGATGTGTTCTATGTATTGTGGATTTTCTCAAAACATCTATAAACACATGCTTAAAACATTTTCAAACATTTCAAGATTCCAAGATATTGATGGAATGGGTGAATAAAAATTTAGAATTAGAAGCACATTGTTAACCTTGATTATGAAGCAAGTTTTGGAGGTAAAGAGAAATTTTAAATATCTATCTTTTACCAATGTTTATAGAAAACTCAACACAAAAATGGATTAGCTATATAAGGGAGATTTATTACTACAAGGGCTCCTATATGACCAAGAGCTTAAGGTAAGGAATCAAAGGAGCTATAAATAAGTTAATTTATTTTTACGTAGTGTATTTTCCTCGCTTTTTAATAAGGCCTTTGCACCATATAAAAATGTCTTGAGATGATTTTGAAGGTTTCCTTGTAAGAGCCAAGGAAGACTATAAAGAGTAGTAATATAAAAAAATATATATATCATTTAAAGATAGCACTGAGAGTGTATTTTTGTAATCTTTTAACATGATCAAAGATGTATCCTGATTTCACACTTAAAATATCAATATAATTATTTTTTTCCCTAAAACACATGCACATGTATTCATTTATATTTTAAAGTTATTTTATAAAAATATTTGGAAGAAAAAATTAACAAGCCTAAAAAATGGCTTAAATTTGATAATGTGTGTGTGTTTCTTCCCAAGGAAAACAATGAAGGGCAGACTTTGTACTCTTCTCCCCATTCTACAAATGGTAATTGATGTAAATACATTGATGCTAATTATTATGTTTCAGTCGAAAGGGACATCAAGTGAGGCACGCAATGGAGATAGCAAGACCAAGGGATCAACTATAAGAGCTCCTATATTAAGCTTAAGAACTCAAGAATTCATATTAGCCCATGGGCTAAAATAACTTTTTTAATTTAAGAAGAAAAATCATAAATTTTTAGCTCTTCATGTTATATTTTACCTATTGAAAAACAATATATTTCATAAGAAAATCAAAATATACATTATCCTTGGTCATTAGACCCAAAAAATATGGTACTGTTGTCAATAGATTTTCCTATAAATTGCTTATTACAATCCTCCAATAAGGTATAAATGTCAAAGATTCAAAAAACTTATCGTGAATACTTGGTCCTCTAGACCATTTCATGGCACTATCATATAGTTTTATAAGAAAAATGAAGAAAAAACATCTTTGAAACTATTAAAAATGAATTTTGTCTTTCTTCTTTTTTTGAGGCTAACACCCATGGAGATTTGTACCAGTGACCTATTGCAAGGAGTTCCTTAATAGTGCACTCTTTCATCGTTAATCCAAAGCCCCATGGGCTAAAAAGGGAGATTGTTGAGTCTAAATAACTTTTAGTAAAAAAAAATTAACAATAACCATGAATTTTTATCAATAAAAGGTTGAGAAAACAAGTTAGTAGGATTACATCATGCTTACTTATGCCATAAATAAGAACATATACAAAAAAAATGGTTGAAATACATAGTTTCCCTTCGACTATTTACAATGCCTTATATGATATTTCAAACAAAAAAGGTAGTTTCCATATTGGCCCATTTGTAAATTCTCCAGAACTAGCCCCTCAGAAAACAAAATTTACATATCATTCCAACACATTTACATTAGTTTTTGGGAGTTTGGTCCACCCCCTCACTATTCAGATAGACCAACAAATTGTCATCTTCCCTCAACCAATGAGTGAATTCCTCCAGCCATGACCTAAGGGAATCCAATTCATCCTAAAGCCTCTAGAACCTTTGTTGGATGTTAAGGAAATTCTCAATAAGCATTGTGACATCCTGTTGCATAGATAAAAGTTTGTTTTCCTAAGTTCTTTCGTCCAAACCCTGAATCTTAACTTCAAAGATATTCAAGTCCATGGAAATCTCTAATCTTAATATATAATCCAAAGAAATTCCCTAATCCTGAGAGACTGAGATCAAAAAGTCCTAGCACCACTGAAGTACTAAAGAATCACTTCCCCTGGTACTTAGAAACCACCAATCCAAGACTCCCTTGACTAAGCTTAAGAGAAATATAGAAAAAAATATCCTTTGGAATTGACATAAAAACAAAGTTTATGAATCCAAGAAGAATATATTGTGTGCCAAAATCAATTGCCCATGTGACAATCACTAGTCGAATATGCATAGGTAAACTATTAAGTGGGCACAGAGTGGCCCAATCTAACCAGCAAAGCACACACAATCAAACCTATAAGCACTACTACCCTACTACCAAATTCCCACTTTTTCCCAGTCAAGAAATCTAGGAGGAGGAAAACTCTCCATAGATCCAACATACAAAAATGAACAACCACAGGGGCCACACAAAAGAACAAAGCACGAATAACCCAGACAACACCCCCAAAAAAAATTTGGATTTGTCATGATGAGACCCCACCCACCTAGGACGTTAATTGATTATCAAAAACAAGAATACACCTAAAAAAGAGTTTTCCCACAACTCATTGTACTCTAATAGCCTCCCCTAATCCACAACAATAAATTGAAAATGGTAACCCATCTTTATAGAAAATAGAAACAGAGGCTACCCTGATACCACTCATAAGCATAAAAAACAATCATGTAAAAACCAACAAAGCCACTTACCTTAGTTATAGGCCTGCCCACATTTTTTCCCCTGTATTTTGGCTGAAAAACCAAGCCATCCAGAGAATGATACCACACAACCGACCTGCCAGATACTTCGATTCTTATAGAATCCTCCATAGTGATTTGATTACCTTCCATTTTTATATGTATCATGGTGCTCTAAGGGAACATCCCAACACAATGTGAAAGGATAAAAAACATGGATGCATATACAAACACATATTTAATCATGTAAAGATCAATTACCTGCTTTGAGGTAGCTTCACTTCCCTATGAACATGAAATTAAAACCTCCATTATCATCTCTCATCCCTCTTGATCATTCAATCTCATGAAACCAACCCTATTGAGGCCAACATCTTCCAATATTGTGCTTCCCTAAAGTACGTTCTACCATTACTCTTCATGATTACCAAATTTATCCTTGCACTCTTCCATAATGCCCTTTGTGACACGACAAATTGGGATTGCAGGCCTCACAAATACACAACGGTGAGAACACCTACTATTTCCTACTGCCCACCACATTAAATAAATAAAAGAGATTAAGGGAGTGGGTAGAAGCCTCTCTCACCAATCCAATTTAGTTCCCCCTCACTCATTTTTTTCCCTTAATTAACCATGAGGTCAACCTTGGTGTTTTTACCTCTTAGAACATGAAAACATTGCCTCCTCGAAATAGTTTGGTAACAATAGTGAATTTGTTTGAAGGCTTTCTTGAGATTTAGATTTGGAGTTAATGTTCTTGAGTGTAAATGGTGAATTATATTTCCCAAGTCTCCAATAACAATTACATCTCGGGCTTCAAGGCTATAATTTGCTTTAACTCTTGGAAGAGGGCATATTCTTCTACCACATTGTTATAATTGAATCCCAAAACCCAATCAGACTTCGGTTATTCTTTATTCTCAAGGTGAAAAATCACCTCCCCCACACTCATGCCACCCTAGAATAACTTCTAGTAATTTTATAAACATTTAATTTTTATATTTAATTTAAACTTTTTTTATGTTACTACGATAAGAAAAGAGAGGTGAATTTTACAACTCGATAAAGAAGAGATGTGTAATGCAATTTAATCATGATGTGGCACGAACCAATGAATTTTTTAAAATAAACTTAATAACTTTAATAAAATTTTAAAAATAACATTTTAACTAGCATTTGTTTGCTATAGCTAAGTTTAAGAAAATACTTCACTCACTATGTATTTGTTACTCATTAGAAGTCACTATCTAAGAGAAATCTCTAGAAACAATGTTCTATAGATGCAAAAAGGGTTTTGTAGCTTGCAAACACTTCCTATGCATAATTATTTTCTAAATATCTTCCCACTTGATGCAGAAATGGCCCTAAATTTATTTATGCCCTAGTTAGTTGACTAGTCCTTTAGTCCAAAATTTGATATCCCTACTATCCTGATTGGTAGTGATTAGCTTATTTGGAAGAATTGAAAGCACGTCATATGGAATTTCCATCAATAAATGAAAGGTTTTGAATGAGATATCAACTTATCTACTAAGTATTTCTTCTCTAGATGATCTATATGGATTTTTGTGTGTTTTAATGCTTTAAAAAAAAAATGGTGTGATCTTAAAGATTGAATATTCAAAACTTATAAACTCAAGAGAGTAAGGAAACATTCCATCATTGATTTTACAAAAGCATTGCAACATCCATCTAAAATATGTCTCTCATTTATTATTTCATCCCAAAGACCCCATTGCAACTTTCTCTAAACCTTTAGTAGACTTATTTTCCAAACCTTGAAACAAAGTTTCTTTCATTGATTTTTTATGGCAATGAGCTTTGTTTTATATATATAATTTTCAAATGACTTCTCAAATCACTTGACTCTTGGTCCAATTGAGTTGATAAAAGATTATCCCCAACATTCAGGGAATTGGATTGAGAAAGGATTTTTCAATTGATTCTCTCTATATATGTATTTAATCAATTTATCCTTCATGAGTTTAAGTTGTATCTTGTTCTATTGCTTGGAATACACATTAATTCACTTGAAATCTATAATGTGAAATCTTCAAAGCATCTATAGCTAACAAATTCAAATGTTTAAAATTGAGTTCTTGGAAAATGGATTTGAGGTGGAAATTACAATCTGAAGTATATTTTTGTAAGATAGTCATCCAATTTTTACATGGAGAATAGGATATTTTTTGATGAAGAATGGATGGCCAACATATGGAAAAAATTGTTGACTAAGAGTGACCAAGTACATGCATCATTTATAGTGCTAATGAAGCATACATTACATTTATGTAGCATTAAATAACCTCCTAAAACATCCTTCAAACAATGTTAAGTGTGTTTCTACAATTTTAATAAAGGTATTTTTATGACAAATATCTTTATTCTGTAATAGCCCTCGTTAAAAATCCATGTAAAAAATATAAGACCACAGTCAAGGGACATGTATTCCAAGATGAATGTTGGGCTAAACATCCTAGTGGGTGTTCATTCGGTTTATTATGGCTAAAGAAATTGGCAAAGGCAACAACAAAGGCTTTGGAAAGGCAAGAGAGGCATTATTTGGCATTTTGTTTATGAAAAAATGGAAATTAGGAGAAAAGGAAGGAGAAAGGTCATAGTTTGCATGTGAGGAGGAAAATTAAGGAAAATAATGGAAATTGAAGAAATAGAGGCCTCTTTGATAAAAAGGATTTTAAGGATCTGGAAAGATTTGCTCAAACCTTTTGTCAATTTAGTTTTGGAGCTCTCTCATTCTTCTCTCTCTCTCTCTCTCTCTCTCACTCTTGGACACTTAAAGTTTTCTTGGTGAAATTTGGCATTGGATCAAGAAAGGAAAAGACTACAAGGGGAAGGAAGTAGCAAGCAAGGAAGAGCAGGATCAAGCAGATACAGTAGGATTCTTTACTGGTATCGATTTGCATGTGTGTTTTCCTTGCTACATCTGGCATGCATGGTATTGCATGAGGTTATTTGTTGTCATGGCATGGGTTTTTCCAGGTGTGACAATGTTTTCAGCTTAGCCTTTCCATTTCTGGATATCCATGGTATGATGGTGTTCTCATGTTTTGGTTGAGTTGTATTGTCGGATGGATTCGAATCTGAGTGAGGTGGATCTCTGAAAGAAAGAACACATGGCCTAGTGATCCTTGAACCAAACTATGGATTGCGATAAATTCACTAGCCCAGTGGCCCCTGAACCAGACTATGGGTTTTGGTAAAGCCAGGTATTGTGTACCTCGGTGGGCCTAAGAACCCTTGACCGGTTGATGGCAGGATATATAGTAAATCCTAGATGTGGTTTCCATTGATTAGGCCTAGGAATACTTGTTGGTGAATGGCAGGATATACGGTAAAGCCTAGAGGGTGGAATCTCAATTAGGGCCTAGTGATCTGGTGTGGATTGTGGTAAATCCTGAGAGACTAGGAGATGGGAAAATTCTTCATGGTGTAGGTGGATAAATCCGGTGGCATCCATGCTTGTTTCATGGCCTAATAATCTGGGATGGATTGCAATAAAGCCTGGTTTCTATTGATGAGGGTGAGGTGGTTTAGCCTCGGGATGCCCTGGTCGATTATTTTAGTTTGAGTCCCACATTAATGCTTAGAATATGGCATGGGGGTGATTGGATGAAGAGAGATTTGGCTCAACCAACCTATGGTTGGGAGGAATGTGCTAGTCCCATATCGGGTTGGATTTTGCATTCATTAATAAGAGGTTCTTTCCTTGGTATCTTATGTGTAAATGTATTTTTTTATATGTGGATTCTATGGTTGAAGTATCATTGATATTTATGTTATTATTATGTTGGTTATAAGCATATATTATGACAGTGATGATGTATGGCTCTGCTCATGTTTTGATTTGTAAATGAATGAACAATGTATCTATTACCTAATAGATGATAATGCAATTAATGATATAAAGGAACAATTATTCTTAGTTATTCTCAGATAAGTATGATACACTTATGCTCAGATCTGTTATTTAAACCTGCAGATTAACATATTTGTGACATGTTTGACGAAATGTCTATCATGGCTAGTAAGGGTCCAGTCTAGTCCTTGTTGATGTTTTTCAAAATGTATCTTTGTTCCACTGTGAAATTTCATTTCCAAAGGTGTAATTGAGTTTTGGGTAATGACCTAGGCTCTGGGCCTTAAAAAGTGGCACAAATCTCAAAGTTGTAGGCACAGGTCTGAGGAGAAAAGTCCCAATATGCATGCATACCCATGTTATGGGAGCATATAGAGCCTCCCAGATGCACCCTTTTCCATATCAAGGGAGATTCTGGGGGTTTAATGGTCTAAAAACTTAGTGGGACCTAGGGGTTGGTTACTTGAGTGGTTAGGATGGCTCCTGGGAGGTCTAGTGCTGATGTGGAAGGTTTATGTGGTGTGTTTCTATTGATTCCACTTCCTTGAGGTCACCTAGGAGGTTGAATGCCATTATAGTGGCCTATCATCGCATGTGTACCCCAATTGGTTGGTTACTTAGGTAGATGTGGGACGAGGGTGTTATAGGGTGGTATCATAGCAGGTTGTACTCTCTTTGGGTCATATTTGATACCACTGGGTGGTATCAGAGCTTGGTTTTATTCTCTTTGGGTCATATTTGATACCACAGGGTGGTATCAGAGCTTGGTTTCGTTCTCTTTGGGTGGTGTTTGGTTTCGTTCTTTTTGGGTGATATCTAATACCACATAGTGGTATCAAAGCATGGTTCACCCCTCAGACTGGATGGGCGATGTGTTAGTCATGCATTCGTGTTGTTTTCACATGTGTTCATTAGCCTTGTAGTCCATGTGCTTGTTGCATTTGCATGGTGTTGATCATGGTTGTAGTGATGTCGCCATGTGAGGGTTGATGGTGTTGTTGTGGGATGTGTCATGATGAGTGTATGGTTGTATATGCATTTTCTATTCATGTCGAAATCTATATGTTGTTGTGCATGCATTATGAGTTTATTGTATGAAATTAGGTCATCATGATGCTATTGGTATGTTGTGATGCTAATGTGTTGGTTGAGATAGAGCAGGAGATGCAGATCATTAGAGTGAGGTTGTAGCACTAGACTTTGGGGTAAGAAAAGAACATCATACAGGTTTTTATGTTGGGCATGTAGGTATGTAGGTTAAGGATTGTTATATGCATTATGGTTATGTGTATGCCTTTAATTCTATTGATGTTATGGTTACATACATGATAGATGCTAGTGATTAGTGTAGTCATATGCACGTGTCAGATAGTCATGAAAGATGGTAACTTGTGGTTGTATGCATTGCTATTGTTGTTTTATGTTAGATAACTTGATGATTATGTTATATGTTGTTGATGATTATGTTATATGTTGGTGATGAGTATGTTATAGGATATTTATCTTGATGATTAGGTTATATGTTGTTGATGAGCATGATATATAACTTGTTGTTGTTATATGCTAGTAACTTGATGATTAGGGTTATTACATTAATATCTCGATGTTATATGTATCATACTAATTTGGATTGGTCTATGCAAATGGTTAGGGTTATGACATTCAGGTATGAGTTAATATGTTGTGACATTATGTCATCCTAATCTAGACTGACTGTCCAGATGTGATTATTATGTATCAATGATAATTGTTTATGAGTTTATGATGTGAACACGTTAGCTAGTAATTGTTATCGACATCATGACCTTATTTATGGTTGATTTCATATCTTGTGAAGTTATATCGTGCTAATATAGATTGATTGTGCACACAAGATAGTCTCCCTGGAGATACATTAAGGTAGGAGTTTGCTTATGTCATATATTTGGTTCTTAATTGTTTGAGTATGTCGTATATTTGGTGTTTGAGTGTTTGGTGTTTATTATGTCGTTTAGTTGATTTATCTAACATGGTACATGTATAGTTTGTTTGAATGTTTGATTAATTGTGTGATAGGAGTGTGTGTCTATAATATTGCATGAGCCGATAATTGTTCACTAAGAGGACAAGTAGCGCAGGATTATAGCATTTGACATTGGATGAAACTTTGACTTTGACAGTGGATTATAGACTTCTTGGGAAGGAGGTGACTCTTGTTACTACTTTTGAGGGTGGAGGTGTGAGCCTCTGGATTCCCTTGTTGATTGATATGGGCATCGTATCATTTTATTTGTTGGTTGATAAAATGTGTTATGTGTATATGTGTATGTGTGTATTATTGTAATTATTGTATTGAGCTAGTTTATAATGCTCCACAGGCAGTATGGTTATTTATTGGTTGAAGCAAATGTGCTTAAGTATATCTGGTTCTTATTGTAAATATTGCAATGGGTTGTGTTATAAAGTCCAAATAAGCAACGTATTTGTCATGTTTCAACAGTGGTCATTATAAATACTGCAACAAGTTGTGTTATAAAGCTCCATAAGCAATATGTTTTGTTTTCAGTGGTTTTTTGTTTATAGGTGTCATTGAACACCGAGGACAGTGTTCCTGCAAGGGGTAGGGTTATGTAACAGCACTGGTTAAAAATACATGTAAAAATATATAATACCACAGTCATGGGACAAGTATTCCAAGTTGAATCTTGGGTAAAACATCCTAGTGGGTTTTCATTCGATTTTTTATGGCTAAGGAAATTGGCAAAGGCAATGGAAAAGGCTTCAAAAAGGCAAGAGAGGCATTATTTGGCATTTTATTTATGAAATAACAGAAATTAGGAGAAAAGGAAGGTGAAAGGTCATAGTTTTCATGTGAGGAGGAAATTGAAGAAAATAGAGGCCTCTTTAATTAAAAGGCTTCTAAGGATCAGTTGGCAAGCTTTCTCTTAAACCTTTTTTCAATTTAGTTTTGGAGCTTTCTCACTATTCTCTCTATTTCTCTCACCCTTGGACACTTAGAGTTTTCTTGGAGCAATTTGGCATTGGATCAAGAAAGGAAAAGAGGGCAAGGGGAAGGAGCAAGTAAGCAAGGAAGAGCAGGATCAACAAGCTACAGCATGATTCTTTGTAGGTATCAAATTCCATGTGTTTTCCTTGATATATTTGGCATGCATGGTATTGTATGTGGTTCTTTGATATCATGGCATGGGTTTTTCCAGGTGTGACAGTCTTTTCATCCTAGCCTTACCATTTTTGGATAGCCATGGTGTGATGGAGTTCTCATGTTTTGGTTGAGCTTGATTGTCGCATGGATTCAAAGTTGAGTGAGGTAGATCTCTGAAAGAAATAACACATGGCCTAGTGATCCCTGAACCAAACTATGGGTTGTGGTAAAACCACTGGCCTAGTGACCCCTGAACCGAACTGTGGGTTGTTGTAATTGTGTGCCTCGGTGGGCCTAGGAATCGTTGACCATTTAATGATGGGATATATGGTAAATCCTAGAGGTGGTTGCCCTTGATTATGCCTAGGAATCCTTGTCACTAAATGGCAGGATATATAGTAAGCCTAGATGGTGGAGTCTCGGTTAGGACCTATTGATCCGATGTGGATTGCGGTAAATCCTGAGAGACTAGAAGATAGGAAAATTCCTCACGATGTAGGTGGAGAAATCTAGTGGCATACATGCTTATTTCATGGCCTAGTGATCCAGGATAGATTGCGGTAAAGCATGGTTTCTATTGATGAGGGTGAGGTGGTTTAGCCTCAAGATGCCCCAAATGGTTCTTTTGGTTTGATTCCCACATTCATCCTTGGAATATGACATGAGGGTGATTGGCAGAAGAGAGATTTGGCTCAGCCGATCTATGGTTGGGTGGAACATTGTATTCCCATACCAGGTTGACTTTTGCATTCATTAATAAGAGGTTATTCCCTTGGTATCCTATGGTTGATGTATCCTTGATATTTATGTTGTTATTATGTTGGTTATAAGCATGTATTATAACGGCGATGATGTATGCCTCTCCTCATGTTTTGATTTGTAAATGAATGAATAGTGTATCTATGACCTAATAGATGATAATGAAACTAATTATATAAGGGAACAATGCTTCTTAGTAATTCTCATATAAGTATAAGACCCCTATTCTTAGATCTGTTATTTAAACCTATAGATTACATATTTGTGACATGTTTGACGAAATTCCTATCATGGCTAGTAGGGGCTTAGTCTAGTCCTTGTTGATGTTTTTGCGAATGTATCTTTGTTCTGCTATGAAATTACATTTCTAAAGGATTCATTGAGTTATGGGCGGTGACTTGGACTCTGGGCCTGAAAAAGTGGCACAAATCTCGAAGTCGCAGACACAGTTTTAAGGAGAAAAGTCCCCAAAAACATGCATAACTATGTTGTGGGAGTGTCTAGAGCCTCCCAAACACACCCTTGCCCATATCAAGGGAGCGTGCAGGAGTTTAATGATCTAAAAACATAGTGGGACCCAGGGGCTTATTACCTAAGTGGTTGGGATGGCTCTTGGGAGTTCTGGTGCTAATATGGAAGGTTTGTGTGGTGTGTTTCCATCGATTCCAATTCCTTAAGGTCACTGAGGAGGTTGAATCCCATTATAGTGGCCTATCGTCACATATTTACCTCGGTTGGCTAGTTACTTGGCTAGATGTGGGATGAGGGTGTTACATATTCTATATGAGGAATATACATGTTTTGGTCCTCTAGAAAATGAAGCACAAACGGCATTTATGTAGCATCATATAACCTCCTGAAATTTCCTTCAAACAATTTTAAGTGTATTTCTACAATTTTGATAAAGGTGTTTTTCTTGAGAAATATTTGTATATTCCATATGAGGAATATACATGTTTCGATCCTTTAGGAATTCTAAGAGTCAACAACAAGGATCTAAGCCATTAAAATAATGCTCATCATGTCACTTGAGGGAATTGAACCTAGATAGGGAGGATAACAAACATTCCTTCCAGCCACCTCAAATCAACCCAATTAACAATTTCAATAAAGGTATTCATTATAGTTCATGGTATATTATTTTCATTTGGATTTTAATATCTCTAATAAACGTGAAAATAATATACTTTTTTTAATTATTCTAAAATAATATAAAATAATTTTAAATAATAAATATGTTAAAGTAGAATATTAAAAAAAACAAAGGTTGAACACTATGCACGACATTTGTATTGAATATTTTAGTATCCTTGTTAAATTGGTCACTATAACCATATAAATTTTAGGGAAGCCATTGAAATTGAGAAGCGAGCTAACAATCTCAATAGGGATGATGGTTGGAGAGCAACAATTGGATTTAAATTCCAGCTCTTGATTTTAGGTTCATTTCCTCTTAATCCCCTTAAGTTTCCTTTTCTATCCTAATTCCCTAAAAGTGTTTTGCTTTTTCTTTTCCCTCATTTTTAATAGTTCTAATTTTTAATGCTTTAGTTATTTATAATTTTGTTGATTTAATCTTCAATAGTATTTGTATTTTTTTTTTAACAAGTTACTAATTCTATTGATCGGCCATAATGAGCCTCCAATTACAACGATAAAAGCCTTTCTTTTGAATGCAATCTGCCACACAAGAAACCAGACCATTGACAAAAGAGAAGGATCTTAATCCAAAAAAAGAAAATAGCTTTGTACTTTCTATCAATGCCATAAGAAAAAAATATGTGTGTTGTATTGTTGTACTATACCTAACATGGTATCTATAGGAAAAAATAAATTGTTCATAGCATAGAAGTAGCATAATTGCATATGGAAAATAGAAGTCAAATGCATTTAAAATATAGTTAGAAGGGGCTCAAAATTCCCATGTAGTTGCATGAATATCAAGTAGATGTGGAGACATCTATTGGGGTTTCTAGAGTGCCTAGAGAGGCAATCCCCTTACCCCTAAGAAGAATTCTTTCAATGTGTCCAAGATGAAAAGTTGAGTCCATGTATGCATCAATCTCAATGCTTAGTGATAATGTCATTGAATTGCAGTAAAATCCCTCAGCGAACCTCATGTGTTTCTGCTAAGACCTAACCCAGTAAAGCTTTTGTTTTTGAGTCGAGCTCAACCATGTAGAGATACTAATTTTGTCGACTATGAGTATGGCTCAGATCTAGTATCCAGTTAGCAGTTGAACCATAATATTTGCATCAGTGAACTCATTTTTCTCCTTCGTGGTTTTTGCAGGGGCTTTGTTTAAATGTATCTGAGTAAAGCCTAAAGTGAGGGAATGGAAGTGTCTAGAAGTTGAGAAGGCTATGTTTTGAATGCAAATGTTGCCAAGTCCCCTATTCAAGGACCCTATGTGGTTTTTAATGTGCTTGTGGGGCATGTTTTGGAGCAGTGAGTGAGAAGGGTGACTAATAGAGGTGAAATGTTGAGATAAAGAAACCCAAAAAGAAAGAAAGTAGTGCCACATGAGGATACTAAAGTCACAGATTTGAGATTATATATATTCAATGAGAAGTGGGAGGGATTGCACCCTAGGAGAAATGTATGGTTGGTTAGAGTTCACAAAGGCAACACTAAGGAGTAAATGAGTAAGGGACTAGTACCTATTCAAGAATTTGAGATGAGAAAACCATAGAGCAAGAAGGTTCTCAAGAAGAATGAAAATTTGAGCTCGAGCTACGAAATTAAATGACCTACTACAATTAGAAATGCAGTGGAAGAAAACCTAATGTTGGGCGTTGAATAGCCATCAAATTCCAATGTATATGTTGTAGTTTAGCCATAAATACCCATGTAAAATATGAGCAATGGATTATTGCACGAATCCAATGACGTTCCACCAGAGTTGAGAAATGTTGGATGTCAATCAAAGGTGGTGAGTGTGGTACGTTTTCTAGTAGTAGAGGTAGTGAGGGCTCCATAGGAGCTTGTATTTAGGTGAGGGAGAGGGGTGGCAGAGTCAAGAGGCACAACACCAACCCTTACGACCACAAGGGAAATAACAAGATGTCAGCAAGGGCAAGGGATATGGAGGAAATTCATAGTGCTAGTGGCTTCTAAGAACCATATCATGAAAACTAGAGCAATGTTTGGAGGTTGGTTAACTGTGGCAGGTGTCATAAAAATTTCATGTAAGGAAGTTGGGTTGAGTAACATCTAGGTTGTCAAATTGAAGGAAGAGATGGAATGGCATTAATATCGTCCCATGGCCACCCTCCTCGCTCAAGTGCACCTGATTAAGGAAAAACTATTTATATTATTATTATTACTAACCTTTTTAAATTTTAAATCTTTATTAAATTAATAATAATAATATTATTTCCATGATCAGGGTGCGAGACAACTAATGGATCTCCATGGGATCTGTGCCATGGCTACGATGGTTGATGAAGGGGCCAGAGGGTGGTTCACCCTGAGCCCTCGCATGCCTAGTAATCAAGGTTGGGTGGCAACATGCATGTTATTTCTTAATAGTGATGCGATGATCCAGAGTGAAATCTCCCTCTAGTTGGTAAGGGCTCGCACGTGTAAGTGTTAAATCATTTTGTGCTTGGTTTAGTAATTAGTGGTGGTTGAAGGTTCCTGGTTAGTGTGTTCTTGTCTAGAAGGAAGGATTTGTGGTTTAGTCTCTCAGACGCAACTGGTCTACTCGGTTTCATGTCATCTTCTATCGAGTATGTAATTTACTTTACTCCTCCTCACTAATCATGGTCTGCAACTTATTCTACTATCTCTCGGATCTTAAGAGGCAAGTTTTATAATATGGTATTTGCAAGGAAATGGAACCTGTGTCAGGAAATTGGAAAGCTTTCATTGTTTTCTCCTCTACGTTGTTTTCCTTTTATGTGATTGTATCCATTCTCTTTGATATTTTATTATCTCGCATGGGAATGTATTATATTTCTCTAGTTTGGAGTTATCTAGTTGTTGCATGCATGTTCGTCGGCATTGGATTGAATTATTGTTTCTGAGAGTGGGAAGGAGTATGAACCTCCCATATTTTATTCCTTGTGTCTTTCTTTTGTGTTTTGTTGAAATTGGGCTTAGGGAGCTGGCCTGTGGTACCCTCTTCCTTGGGTAGCAGGCCACCTTGGCTTGCCTTTGTGTATGGTCTCAACTGGGCTCAGGGAGTTGGGATACGGTATCTCATGTCATGGTTGGAAGCCTCATTATACCCCCAGGTTATTTGACAGGTTCAGGCCTAACGTTAGTTTCACATTACCTTTATGTTATGTTACTGTGTCAGGTCCTCATGGCCATTGTAATTGCAAAGACCCCAAGTGGATAGGATGCCCCGGGTGTGTGGTTCATCTAGTGTGTCTCACGGCTTTCATTATTTCTGTTGTTTGGCTAAAAATCCTTATGGATCACCCAACTCTTGGTGCAAGTTCTTCAGGAAGAGGTGGTTGCAGTCGTGGAAGGAAAGTGGGGAAACCATGATGCAATAGCCCAGCCCTGGCCTATAAGCTGCGAGGTTGTGGTCGTAATCCAACTGCTCAACTCATCCATGATGCAGCCCATGCATATCAAACAGGTACTCTAGCGCAAGTAAGATAATTAACTTCAAATTGAAAGTTGAATTAAACCAGCGAGCAGAAGTAGAATTTCAAGTGGAAGATTGGCGTGACTTAGTTCCCTACCCCAAGACATTCTCGAGGTCGCACCACCCAGTACAAGCAAACTTTTCACCTTTATTAGTTGATGAAAATCATTGTGGCCAAGGCTATGATGAACTATTCAGCTGGATCTACTAAATCTTATCTAGGTTTCCAAAAAATTCAGAAATAATTTCAGCTCATACAATTCCAAATTCAATAGCAGAATGTATGTCTCAGCCACATTTAAAAACACATTTTGTGTCTTCCTTAGTCTGAATTATAGGGTTCGAGTGTGAAGGACCCAACTCCTATGGAGTCCTCTAATTATTAGCAGTATGATTTCCTATTGTTGCACTCATTTTTATTTAATTTTATATAATGTATATGTCGACTATGCTTTTATGTTATAGATATTTAGTATGTAGATGGATTTCAGACATGCGGTCCTACAATGCACTGTTAGATAAACTCAAACTATATTGTTTTTAGATGGCATATAATGTTGTTCGATGGCCAACAGACCTAGTTTCCCGATAGACAAGTTGAGGCCAATGAACTCCTTGATTATGGTTGTAAGCTTCTTTTGCTGAAAATGAATGAATGAAAAAGTCCTCCCAAGCTTACAAAAAAAATTAATACTATTATTATTATTATTTTGTTATCGCTATTAATAAATTACCAAAGTTTATTTATCTTTAACCAATTTGTTATTTTTTAATATTAATATTGACTTCAAAAATCAGTAATATTAATATTGTAGATATATATTTGGAGGTTAACTATGTAAATAGGATGAATATTAAGAACCTAAGAATATTCATTCAATATTAATACTATTATAATATCTATATTTTTCATATTGATATAATTAACATTTTTCTTGTAAGTTGAGGATTTTCTAGTAAGAAAATGATTGCATCACTAATGACACTTTTACAAAACTATACAAGCCTCACTCAGACTAGATTTGTTGGTCGGTATGTGATATATCAAAAATTTTATATTTATCAAAAAGTGACTACTTTACCCAAAACTTCACATCTTAGAAGATCCACAAACACATCATGAACCAACCAGAAAAGAGAGCCATTCTAGGAATAATATGAGGAAATAGGAGCTGGATTTTTTGAACTAATGCCCAGGGGGACTAGGAAGCTTGAATTCACAATCAATATGCTTTTCTATATGGGCCATATGAGCCTCCATTCTAACAAGGCTATCTTGCATTCTCCATTGATTTCGTTAGAGGCCATTGAGAAAAAAACATATTTCATTGATATCATCATGTTTTTCCTTAAGAACTTGCCCAGGTAGAGTCTTCAACTCCCATTGAAGAGTAAGAGTATGCATATATTGGTTTCTCCATCCCCTGGTGTGTTCAAGGTTTGTGGGCCATTAATAAACTACATAAAGAAGTTCAAAATTGGATAATCATTGCATATCCCTACGAATATTCCTTTCCAACCGTTGAATCTCAGCCTGAGTACTTGGTAGGGTCGCTGCATTGTAAACACTAATAACCTCTTGGGCCAAATTATCATTATGGGATCAACTAGTCTAACCTCTCTCCCCAACAACACATCAGCTATGACCATACTTATAGGGAAAATTAATTTAGTAAGTCCACTGAAGCCACAACTCCCCCAACGCCAATTCTAGAAAATGTCCTTTGACGCAAGTAGATTATTCAAACCACCAACTAGAACTAAACTCACTCCCTTCCCCTAGACCAGAAGGCTATATTAACTCACACTTCACCAACAATTGAATTTATAAGAATCAGAAAGTGGCAGCAGTAACAACACTAAGACCCCAAGAAACCCACCAGTTGACAGGCAGACCAAATGGAATTCACCTAAGGAGAAGAATGTAAATTCAAACATAACAGGGTCCTAAATTACAAACCAACCGAAGGAACCACTGACTCTACCATACTTTGAGGAAATTGACCCAAGAGAAACCAATATCTAGCCTGAACATGAAAACAAAACATAATGCACCAACAACCCAAGGTTACCAGTAATTGATGTCGAGAGAGATTTGATGCTTCATTCAATAAGCCTGCATCAAAACATTGCTTTTTTAAACCCCACCATGCATATCGAGGAACTATCTAGTAAATACATAATAATATCGACCTATAAATCTCACCATGTCTATCAAACTCCATCCAGATACCCTTACCTCGAGCTATAGAAAGTGGTAAGCTAGCTAGAATTAATTAATAGATAAGTAGTGTCATTTCGATGCCAGAATAAGGTTCCTAGGTTGGTAAGCCCACCCCAACGGATTTTTTTACACCCCAATCGCAAGGGTGTCTGGTGCTCCCTCCTACATCCCGCATAACTCATTTAGATGGTGCATTTCTCCATCAACCAACAAAAGGATGGAGAAAAAAATCATTAACACTTGATACTCCATGAAAGCATATAACATGACCTCACACATATGGTGCATGGGGGGGGCACACCAAACCACCCCCTTCCTTAATCATCTCGGGAGTTCACGAGGTGGCAGGCACCCCCTTGAGCTCCATCCTCAATCGATATAATTAACATTAATATTA
Organism: Pinus taeda; assembly: GCA_000404065.3. Taxonomy (NCBI): domain Eukaryota; kingdom Viridiplantae; phylum Streptophyta; class Pinopsida; order Pinales; family Pinaceae; genus Pinus; species Pinus taeda. The sequence goes on along the minus strand of APFE031522003.1, from coordinate 318,951 downwards.
ATTTAATCTTTAATAGTTATTTTTGTTAATATTATTAAATCTATAAGATTTATACTTTATTTTTTTAGTTTAGTTATAAAAATTCTTTAATATTCATATTCTTAATGTTATTCTTCTAACCTAATTGTTATATTGTTAATATTAATTATTAGTTATCACTAACTCTATATTATACAACTTGAGTAGGCCTATTGGTTAAGAGTGTGTGTTTCCTCCTAAGAGGTCACAGGTTCAAAACCAGAGGGGGGTAGAGTTTGTATGCCTTCATAGACTTAGCGATCAAATCAATGCACGGAGGTGGGTCCCTTGTCCCAGAAAACAAGGGGGTCTCATACACCAATTTGGTGTCTCGCTTGACCATGACCTTTAAATTAGATAATAATAATAATTCTTATTATATTTTGTTTATGAGTAATTATTATACCTTTCACCCCGTTATCTTTAATTCATATTATAAGATCTAATATTACTTTTTATTTATTTAATTTATTTTTTCCGATGACAGAAATCAACCTCTCTCTCATCTAAAGGGCTAGAATGAAGCCAACCCACAAGGATAATCACTCAAGAGTTCACAAGGCTGGAAGCAAATACAACAATATTCATAGGCATGAAGCCATTACAACAATAATTATCAACGCATTATAACTCATCATGCCATTAGCAAGGTCTTGAATCTTGGGCCCAACCACCCTAGATAACCCCAATTAACAGGATCTAATATTATTATATTATATTTTAATTTAGTTATAAAATATTAATATTCTATTATTAATATTAATTTTAGATATAATTATGAAGTTTTAATATTTTTAACTTACATTATTTAATTATTAGTTTTTTTCCAATTATTTATTCTTTCTTATTATTAATAATTTGTCCCTTCTCCTCCTTTTAACTTATTATTTATTATTATTAAAGCCATTTTCACTATTATTTCTTCCCCTTTCTTTCTCTAATGTGTTTTTTCACTAATATTTTTATTTATTATTAAACTAGCATTTGAACTAGATGTTGCAAAGAAAATGTTAGTAGCTTAAACTGTCTTGTAAAATTGATGCAATCTTTGCATAGTATTATAATGTTTCAAAATTATATATTTACAGTGTCCAAGATCATTCAATCAACATTTATTACCATGACAAAGAACAATATAAAGATATAGAGGAATCTATTGAACAATATCAAAGGTTGTCAAAAGCAAGAAGATACAAAAGTACAATAGCCACCGATTGCAAATGAAGTCAAGATAGAAGCAATAGTTCTGAATTAAATGAGAACTTTCATGGAAAATTTAATACTGGAAACCACATGTTGAAACTTATATATTATTACTACATAAGGAATAGTGATAGGGTAAGACAAAACAGATATGAGGGTTTAAATTCCCTCAAAATTCTTTTTATTTAGCACAAATCTATGGAATAATTAGTCATTCATAGGCAGAACAATCAAAAGGTGTCAAATGTCAATAACTGCACAAATGAAAAACCATTTACAATATTAACTTAGGCTAGATTAATGAACCTATTTACACCAATCCAGACAGAAATGAAATAGCTCTCATTTGTTTTGTTTGATTTTGAGGTTTGGGCAAGTGAATCTCGAAACTCAAATGACACTTAGAACTTCTTAAGAACCCATGTTCTCACAGTTCATGGGTGCTTACCCACATATGGTTCCACTCATAGCAATCTGCACGACACAAGGAACTGCCTAATCACCTAACCCAATAGCCAAGGTGAGTAGTAACCTCCCCCACAAGGGGGAGGATGATTTTTCAATAATGAACTCACACATCACGATGTGTTTAACTGTGAAATCTTATATACTCTGAGATTATAATTAAGAATTGTAAATTATTTACAATTTTAAGATGTGTTGTAATCAATTTTGATAAAAATTAGTAGGCCCAGTTTATATATTTATTAAGAAAAGGTAGTAATAGAATAGATTAGTTACTTCATTTATGGAAGAAAAAAAATATATGACAATGAAAAAACACTAGAAGTGGTTTAAATAGAAACTTGTGGGAAGTTATTTATCAAATTTGATATTAAATTAATGACATCCTTAAAGCACCAAAACCTAAATAGTGATAATGTAAATGCTGCTAATTTATCAAATCAGACTACTTGTAAATCAAACTCATATTGTTTTTAGTTTACCCATATGTATTGATATTGGGTAAAACCGTATATGCATCACCAATTTCTGAAAATACAATTGAAAGGAAAATTAACACACACAGTTGAAAGGAAAATGAACACTAACAACCATAAATTTGCCAAGCATTCCCACAATGCCATTGATAAAGTTATTGTAATGATGCATATACCTTTCAACAAATGAAATTTTGGAATCCATATTCAAAGTTTTCGTAAAAACCCTAGAACTTCTTTGACTAAAACATTATTAATATTTTTTTAAACCTAGTAGACACCAGCATTGCTAGAAACAAGAATGATGTTTTTCTACCAAATACAAATACCTACAAATAACTTCAGCACTTGAGGGATAGTTTTCCAAAATAACTTCAGCACTTGAGGGATAATTTTCCATATGAAGTTTTCATGCGACGAGTTGAAGAAGGATTGTTTTTTCTTTGGGAATTGAGTGATGTGCAATCATTATGTTGCTCAAATTCAAAGCAACCTGAACAAGGAGACAAAAGAATTGATACCAGACATACAACTGGGATTTCTCTCATAACTGAAATTATTCTCATCTATAGTGAAATTCTTGTAGAATACATTTTGTCTTATGCTTTCAAGGTTTATTTTAGGTCATCTCTCACACAAGATAATTGTTTTTTATACATGGGCTCCACCAATGATGTAAATAAATCATTTTGTGAACTTGCAGAGATTTCTTATGCATTCATTAGCACTCTCAAACTAAAATATATAACTGCACCAAAATAATCTCGAAACTGAAAATTCCCTGATGCAGATATTTCAGAGCATCTGTTGGCACTAGAAGTGAGATATAACTACACAAAAATTATCTCCATAGAACAACAAAGATGGCAGGAAATATAAGGTGCAATGTGTTTTAAGATATGTCATGTAACCATATCTAATAGTTATTCCTTTTCTATCGCTTTAGCTAAACCACCAACCTTGATATCCGTATCAGAATAGAACAAGACGTGTAATTTCTATGGTGTTTGCTTCTTCAAAGATAGTGGGAAACAAAAATACGCAAGCTACGAACATTATATTTATTGAATTAATCTAAACCCAGAGCATTGGAACTTAAAGACAAACTTTACAGCAACTTCCGCACTGTAATAACAATTTTTCAGTAGTGATTTTGTTTGTAATTTTCATATATGCCCCCAATTGTTACAGATTCCAAAAAAACAAGTCTCTCTACAACGTACTTGGATGATCTAAGCCAAAAATACAATCCACGTATAATACATAGGTCTAAACAAAAAGGTTTTTATCAAAATTATTTGAAAATACTCTTTAATGTATAAAGTCTCTGCCACTCTCCCCATAACATTTTTTTCCATTCTCATTTTCTACGGGTATATAGAAAATTCATGTAAATGGCCATGTCTGTGGATACCTAGAAAGTGGGCTACATTTTGTGCTTTTTCTCCTTTACAAAATCATGCACTAACAAAAGAGGGAATCCAGTCTATCATACGAAATTTTCTAAATCTCTGAACTGGCCATTACAATTGAACCAACTTATATCGATCTCACCCCTTAACCTCACCCCTTAACCAAAAGGAGGATGCCCAAGCAACTTATTTTGCATCTATTGGATCACATGACGGAGACAAATGGCAGAAAACTAATTTCATCATGTCTTTGCTCATATATAGATGAGGATTTTTATCACCTCAAGTTGAGGATTTGTCCTTCAAATCACTTCTCAACTCCTAAAAAGAATAAAACAATAAAATAAAATGTACAATTTCTTGACTTATCAATCTCCCCTTCTTCCACATCGCCATTACCAGCAACACAATCTACAGTGGTTTCTTCCTCCTCCTCATCCAATTTCTCCAAAGTCAATCCAAGTTGTTCCAAAGGATGTTCACCCTGAAATATAAAGGCTTTCATTACATCCTCAGATTGAACAGGGCTAGTCTCATCACCAGAACTTGGCGTGTGTTCAACAGGAGGATATCTCAACCTCTCAAGAACCTCAAGAATCGATTGTTCTCGTCGATTTCCACAGTCATATCCATCAACCGATAGAACGTTCATAAAGTTGGTTAAACAAAAAGTCAATTTTTCATATTAAAGTTAACTATTATATGCAGCATACGAGAAATACAACCAAACAAGCAAAAAAAGAAAAAAGAAAAAAACACTTTTTGCAATTCCAAACGAGGAGCTTCCCATTCAATCTCCCTTTTTTGTTTTGCTTCAGTTGTGGATTCTGCTTCAGCTTTCATACGAACTGCTTCTGCAGCCTTTACTTAAACTTGAATTTTTTCTTTTTCTAATTAAAGAGAGTATGAAAATGCCGAATAAATTACTAACGTTTGAAGCTAACCATGAAACACTTATAAACATCTCCTCTATTCACCAACCTTCTCGTTGCCACTTTTCCAATTTCTCCCTCTTAGGCCGTATTTTTTCTGGATCTCCTTTATTACCCTTAATAATCAAAAGTTATAATTGTCACCAATCTTCATAGAAAACACCAAATCCAAACTTCCTTACTCAAAGACTTTAATGAATTAAATACCTGATTAAATGTCTTTTCTTATTGTTTCAGGAAAATGGTTTTTCAACAAGGTGGCCTGAATTTCCTTGTCTGGGGAGACCTGTTTCTCAGGTGGAACACTCTCCCTTAACAATGTATCATGCTAAAAAAGGGTGAGGGCCAAATCATAACATGGAAAATGTAAAATACCACTACACGGTATTTATGGTACTAGACAGGCACTTGAATAACCTTCTTGGTGGGTGTCTGTCTCAAAAATGGTAGCCTTTGGCTAAGCATTCTCTTCATCCAAGACACTTACATCCCCTGTGGAAGCCACAAACTAGATTAGGAGGAAAAACAATATAATCAAATAATGATTAACAACTATATGTAACACCAATTCAGAAAAGCTAGTTACACAAACCACAATCCTAAATGGTAGAGAAAATATATCTAACGAAAACGCACTTTTCGCACCAGTAGTCTCAGGGTCAAAGTTGCCCCGCTCCTCACAGTCGCCACCTGACTCCACTCATTCTTGTCAAACAGCCATAATACGTAAGATACTTTCACCACAAGACTCATCTAAATCGTAGTATATTATTCCTTAGGAAATTTTCTCTCCACCAAATTTCAAATCAATCTTGACACCCGACACATAACACAAAAATAATTGAAGGTACATATGCTAAAACTTATAAATTCAATCGTGCATACTATTAATTCCAATTTATTGTTTGAATTCATACCTTAAATGGTGCATCGGTAGAATGTGCTTCATCTACATCTGACTCACCACCTGAGGAACTTACGGAATCAAAACCTGATAGAAAGGAATGACCAAAGTAAGTGAATGCACTCTAATACAAAATACCACTTGAGAAACATCAAAAAGCTCAATTCCTGTCCAAAGACAATACCACTAGAGGAAGATCCAAAATCACTGCTTGAAATGTTAAATTTAGTGTTTCTTCCTTATTTATTTTCTAACTTAATTAAATTTCCTTCATTTTTTTATTTTGGAAATGAATCACACTTCATGGTTTGAAACATTTACACTAAAATTACTTATATGATGAATTTCAGAATAAAAATTTTACTATAAAACACATTTTTTAATTATTTTAAAAAGGATATAAAATATTTTAAATAAAAAATATACTAATTTAAAACATTAAAATAAGAAAATACAAAATACGACCACATACATACATGAAATTAATATACTTCATGTAATACTTCCAAAAATATCTTATCGAATGTGGAGAACACCAAATTGATTTAATATGCCACTTTAATACATAAAGCACTTATGATATTTAAAAATATTGAAGAACAACCACACTTGTAAAGCTAGATCACATGCATACATGAAAATAATACACTTCACGTAACGCTTCCAAAAATATCCTATAAAATGTGGAGAACACCAAATTGATCTAATACGCCACTTTAATACATGGAGGACTTGTGATAGAGCACTTGTGATATAAAAAAACATTGAAGAAGAATATATCACTAGTATTTGCATCAAAAGTGCAAGGGCGCGCCCATAGAATTGTAGATGAATGTAGAGTGATGAAGAGGTAGCCTTTAAAGCAACAAAGATTTTTAAAAAAATTTAAATAATTCTATATACTATATAATAATTTTATCTTAATATCACATTATCCACATAAAATAACATTTTTTTTCTAATTTTTAATTATATTGAGAAAAATTTCCAAATAAAACTGTGGAGGATGCTTAATCATGTCCAATGTTTCGAGTGGGCACTCTACCATGATCAGGGACTTTGAAGAATTGAATGATTACAAAAGAGAGATGTGAATGAGGAATTTAAAATTAAGCCGTTAAAGAATAATATTAAATAATGAAAGTACTTGTAAAGAATAATAATAATATTAAATTATATAATTAATTGTTAAGAGAAAGGGTCAAGTCAATAAAATAAAATATATAAATAACCATTTAAAAGGCTGGGTCAACCCAAAAGATTTAAATAAATAAATGATTAATTAAGTTAAATTAAAAGAGAATTAGAAAAAAAGAGAATTAAAATAGATAAATGAGGGGGATTAAGAGAAAATTAAGGAGGATGATGGAAAGAATAGAAGTACATAATCAATTAATTTATTAAAAAGAAAGAGAATAAGAGTAATACTAGAAAATATTAATAAAATTAAAATGATAAAAATTTTGAAAAATACATTAGATTAGAAAACAATATGTAATTTTTTTTTAATTAAAAGAATTTATTATAATTGATCTGTAATGTAAATTTGAAGGTTTTGGTAAAATTGCAAGTAAAATTTTATGTATTGTAGGCAATGGATCACTTTGCAAAACACATAAAAATATGGTTTTTAAACATAGTTAACAGTGTAAAACAAAGACAACATACCATATCATAAACACATAATAGCAAAAATGATAAAGGAGTTCACCACTCTCTTGGGCTACATCTCCTGGTCCAGCTTCCAATGTTTAGCCTCTTTCATTAAGTGCTCAAATTTGTGTTTACATGGAGTTACAATGCTTAGAATGTAAATATTATGTCTCCAATGGCTTCAGAACTATCAAAAACCCTAGTTGGGCTCTTGTTGCCTCATTTGGCCAAAAATTGAGAAAGTTATGCTTCTCCCAAGTTTTGCAAGTTTTTCCACAACTAATTGTCATGCAATTTGCACCAATCCTGGATGAGCATCCAAACCCCAGAACCGATGCAGAAATTTCGCCTACAATCCCACCCAACGGTGCAATTTGTCGAATAGTTTAAATGCCTACTTACCTGCGATTTCTAAAAATCTTGGTCGTATGGGGGCCACATGCCCAAGGGCTGGGGCTAACCATCAAACCCCATTGTTAGGACCCCAACTAAACTGGCACTTGGTCGCATTAATCCCCATGAAACCCGAGGATGGTGCCTATTTCCGCACGCGTGCCATATGCTGGAGGGTGTGGTCATATAAGGGCCATGTAGCATGGGGTTGGCCCCCTTTTCGATGCCTAGGGGTTGGCCCCTCCTTATAGCTCTGCCATGGGTTATATGAGGGAGGCCCATAACCTAGGGTTGGGGCTAAGCCCAAGCCCTTAGTCCCACCCCATGGTTCTGTGGGTGCGGTGACCAAGCCTCGTCCTAACCCCCAAACGAGTTTTGTGCAAAAGTTAAATACAACATGGGAGCCATATGTGGTAAGAGACATAGTGTGGTGTGGCAGTAAGGCTCTTCGTTGTTTGGTCAAAGGTCTTGTGTTCAACCCTGGTGCGATCCATTTGGCCCATAACAAATTTTATTATGCCACTAGGAGGCCACGTGGTAGCCATCCATTGGCCCGTGTGGCCTCCAACCATTGGACCACATACATTCACCAACAGCCAACCACATCACAAAAAAAATCAAACCAATCAAATTCAATAATTTTTTGAACCAATATGGAGAGGCCAAGTGGCATCCTGTCATTGGCCCAAAATGTACAATCAGCCTATCAAACCTGCAATTTTTTTATATGTTTGGGAAAACAATTAGAATGTGATATCGGGAGCATATGATATTGGTTTTGAGTGATTCAAGTTGCATTGGATTTAGTTCTTCAAAATATACGCTTTGGTATAGGTTTCAAGCACTTTCAAACACTTTGAATTTTGAGCATTTTATTGATCCCTTCAATCACTCCTCCCCAATGGAAGCTTTTGGACCTCCAAAAGACTACTTTCAGTCAATAAAATAGACTATGGTACAATTCCCTCACCCTTTCAATCTCAATCCATTTGGCTTTGCTTGGATTTTTTCCTTTGAGTCCAACACAAAGATACTCCAAATTCCTTCATTTTGAAGTTCTTGTTCTTCTATCAAGGATGGTGTCTTGTTGTAATTCTTCAAGAAATTCTAGAGACAAATCTTCTATTGAAAGAATCTGAACATGCTCTCCTTGATTATCAATTAAATGAGGCTCATATAATCTCAAATTATCAACATTAACAACTGCATACATTTGCATATATGGAGGCAAATCCAACCAAAAGGCATTATTACCAATCTTTTCTATAATATTAAAAGGTTCATACCTTATTGGCTTCAGTTTTTTACCTTCTCCTTTAAGCCTATCTCCTTGCTAATGTATATCCAAACTTCATCTCCAACCTTAAAACTATGGTCAACATGATGCTTATCATGCCTTGTCTTGTACTTGGCTTGTACTTGGCTTGGCTCTTTTCCAACTATTCTTGAACCATCTGATGCACCAATTGAACTTGTTCAATGAATCACTTAGCCTTATCAATTTCATTATGACCTTCAATAGAAACATCTTTCCCAAAGATAAAATCTAGGCCAATAACAATACCTTTGTAATTGTGCCACTATCTTGCCTACACAAAAATGGCTAGCAATAAGAGAAGTATGTGCTTCTCTTATAATGTTGACTCGTTCACCCTGTGGAATGCATAACTTGGCAAGATGATACAGAATTTTATCATGTAGATGGAAATCCAATTCATCTACTTTGTTTCCTTTACACAAAGTTGCATATACATCTTTAAAGTCATCATCTAAATCATATTGTTCAACATGGCTCTCATGCATGATATAATTATGCTTAAGAATAACTAAAGCACTAACAATTGGTCTAGAAATCATGTTAGCAACCTTGTTATAGATACATTTCTTATACCTTATCACCAAGTGGAATTTTTGCAAGAAACCCATCCATCTGAAATGCCTCGCTTGTTGTAGCTTGGTTTGTGATTGCAATTATTGCAATGGTTGATGATCAGTGTGAATGATAGTTTCCTTTACCATAAAATAGTGTTTCCACATTTTCACAAGTTGCACCAATGCATACAGTTCCTTATCATATATAGGATAGTTAACTATTGCACCATTAAAAGTTTCAGAATGATAACATATGGGCTTACCATGTTGCATCAAGACCGCTCCCGTGGCATAGTCACTTGCATCTATTTGGATCTCAAATGGTTGTCTTAAATCAGGAAGTGCAAGGAATGGAGTTGTGATGATTCTTTCCTTCAATGCATCAAAGGCTTTTTGTTGGTTCCCACTGAAAAACCTACTTTACACTTGTCAAGGCATGTAATGGAGTTGCAATTGAAGAAAAGTTAGAAATTAACTTTCTCCAATATTGGGCTACTCCCAAAAATCTGTTAACCTCTGTTACATTATTGGGCTTGGGCCAATCTACAATGAATTTGACCTTTGAGAGATCAATCTTCAATTCACCCCCTCCAACACTCTGTCCCAAATACACTAATGAGGTCTTTCCAAACTCACATTTAGACATCTTTAAAAACAAATTTTCTTTCTTCAAGACATCTAAGACTTGCCTAACATGCCTGACATGTTCTTCGCGTGTTTTATTGAATATCAATATGTCATCTAAGTAGACAATCACAAAATAATCAAGAAAAGGCCTTAAGACATCATTCATAACTCTCATGAATGTTGCAAGATCATTACAAAGCCCAAAAGGCATAACTAATCATCAAACAAACCTTGCTTTGTTTTGAAGGTTGTCTTCCATGTGTCTCCTTCAGTAATCCTAATCTGATGATAGTCACTTCTTAAGTCTAACTTAGTGAAATACACAACATCTTTCAATTGATCAGGCAAATCATCAATTCGAGGAAGTCTAGTAACGATTCTTTACCGTAATCTTGGTCATGGATCTGAAATCCACACACATGTGCCATGTACCATCTTTCTTTGGTACAATTGGTGACCCGCATGGAAATGTGCTTGGTTTCATGACCCCTTTATCAAGCAACTCTTGGTTTTGTTTCTTGATTTATACATTCTCCATAAATGACATCTTGTACATGCCAATGTTTGGAAAAGGACAATATTTCTGCAATTGGATCTTATGTTGGACTCCTCTTTTAGGAGGCAATCCTTTGGGTTCCTGAAAGCATTCACAAGTGATAAATTCAACTTCTTGCTATGTTATCTAACAATGTATTCAAACCCATACTTAAACAAGTGATATTTGTGCTCATGGCGATGTAAGATGGCTCTCCTATCATGTTGATATGGGCTTCCCAAAACAATACCACAAATGTCAAGTGGAATAACATCAAGCTCTACCTCATCTATAAAGTTTGCAGTGATGGAAAATCTCAATTTGCATATTTTTGTCACATGCAAGTTTGCATTGTCACATATCCAACCTAAAGGATAAGGTTTAGGATGTGGAGTCATTTCCAATTCCAATTTCTTAACAATGTCTTCTGAAATAAGGTTTGCTTGTGATCCACTATCAAATAATGTATCTATATTGGTATTTTTTGAAATGACTCTAATGTAGAAAAGCTCTATTCTTTCTTTTTCATGTTTAGTTTCATTGAGGCTACTTGAAGAACTAGTACTCACAATAGACTCCTTGCCTTTAAATCCCATGGTTGTGATCATTGTTTCATCCCCATAATCATATCCTAAATCATGTTGTTTAGTTGCATCAGTCTTTTGTTTCCCTTTTTTTTAACTTTTTGGATCTCATTTCAGGCTAAAGTTTCCAACAGTGGTCTTCATCATGGCCTTCTTTTGAACAGTGTTTACATGTAAATTTTTCTCCCTCTTTCTTTACTGAAGAATTTTTCTTCCCTTTTCCTTTGAATTTCCCCTTTCCTTTGTCTCCACTCTTGAATGGATTTTGTTGCCTCTTGAGAAACATTCTTCCCTCTTGCTTCTAAATGAGTTGTCTGTACACAAACTTCATCTAGTTTTGTAGGGTTAAACATGAGAATTGTGTGTCTAAAATAACTATGCAATCCTCCAATGTATTTGAGTAGAGTTTCTTGAGAGGATAAATATATACCCAAAATCAAGCTCTTTTTCTAAATCCTTGAGTATAGATTTGCACATTTTAACCTTTAGCTTGTCTAAAATTTTGCTAATCCATGATAGTTTTTTGCACGTATGCTAATGGATAAAATTGCCTTCTTATTACAACGACAAAATCATTCCAATAGGATAAAACCTTACCATGTTTCTTCATGTCCTCTTGATTTTTGGCATCCCACCAATTAAGTGTTTCACCTTCCAATCTAAGAGAAGCAAGCTGAATTTTCATCTCATCATCCTTCATTCTTTGTATCCTGCAATACACTTCAATATGACAGACCCAATTATACAATTTTTCAGAATTTACCTCCCCATTGTATATAGGCAATTCAAACTTTATATCGAGCTTTAGTAAAGTATTTTTACCATGTCCCTTTGGAGAATTTAGAGGTGTTTGTGAAAGGGTGGAAGAAGTAGAAGATGAGGATGATGATGATGATGGAGGTGAAGGTGATGGTTTGTCATCATTCCTTCCATTACCTTTTGGAGTCTTGTCTCATTTTCATCAATATCCTTTTGGATGTTTTGAGCTCTCTCCATACAACCTTTAGTTCCTCTCCTCATAAAGAACTTTTACCATTTCAAACATCTCAGAGAAGGATTTTCTTACAGTTCTTTCATCTTCAAACATCCCTTCAGGACCTTCCTCATGTGCCATGACTATTGAAGCTTGAGGTGTGTGGGTTCTCCTTGAAACAATGTGAGACCTTGGATCCACAAGTTCTCCTTCTCATATTTTAAGATTCAACCTTCTAAGCATCAGAAAACTTGCAAACAAAATCAAACCTTCACAATAACCTGGAGCTATGATACCAAAATGATTTGTAATGTAAACTTGAAGGTGATGGTAAAATTGCAAGTAAAATTTTATGTATTTTAGGCAATGGATCACTTTTCAAAACACATAAAATTATGGTTTTTAAACTTAGTTAACAGCATAAAGCAAAGACAATATACCATATCAGAAACACATAACAGCAAAAATGATAAAGGAGTTCACCCCTCTCTTAGGCTACATCTCCTGGTCCAACTTCCAATGTTGGGCATCTTTCATTAAGTGCTCAAATTTATGATTAAATGGATTTAAAGAGCTCATAATGTAAATATTATGTCTCCAGTGGCTTCAAAACTACCAAAAACTAGTTGGGCTCTTGTTGCCTCATTTGGCCAAAAACTGAGAAAGTTATGCTTCTCCCAAGTTTTCCAATTTTTCCCACAACTAACTGTCATACAATTAGCACCAAACCTGGATCATCGTCAAAAACCCGGAACTGACGTAGAAATTATGCCTACAATCCTGCCTGAAGGTACCATTTTTTAGACAGTTTAAATGCCCACTAACCCCGTATTTTCAAAAAATTTGGTCATACGGGGCCACGTGCCTAGGGGTTGGGGCTAACCGCCTACCCCCATCGATCAGCCCCCAAATAAATTGGCACTTGGTCGCATTAATCCCCATGAAACCTGAGGCTGGTGCATACTTTTGCATGCATGCCATATGTTGTAGGGTGTGGTCATATAAGGGCCATGTGGCCTAGGGCTGACCCCCTTTCCGATGCTTGAGGGCTCGCCCCTCCTCATAGATTCGTCGTGGGTTATATGAGGGAGGCTCGTAACCTGGGTTTGGGGATAAGCCTTGGCCCTTGGTCCCGCCCCATGGTTCCATGGGGCACAGGGACCAAGGTTGGAGCTTAGCCCTGGACTAACCCCCAAATGAGTTTTGCACGAAAGTTAAATACAACACGGGAGCCATATATGGTAAGAGACATGATGCGGTGTGGCTGTAAGGCTCCTCGTTGTTTGGTTATAGGTCTTATGTTTGACCTCAGTGAGGTCCATTCAGCCCATAAAAAAAATTATTATGCCACTAAGAGGCCATATGGCAGACATCCCTTGGCCCACGTAGCCTCCAACCATTGGACCCACCATGTACATTCACCAACAACCAACCAAATCACAAAAAAAAATTCGACCAATCAAATTCAATGATATTTTTTAACCAATATAGAGAGGCCAAGTGGCAACCTACCATTGGACCAAAATGTACGATTAGCCTATCAAACCTGTAATTTTTTTACTTGTTTGGGAAAACGATCAAAATGTGATATCGAGAGCATACGATATTCGTTTTGAGAAATTCAAGTTGCGATGGATTTAGGTCATCGAGATATGCGCTCTAGGATAGGTTTCAAGCATTATCGAACACTTTGAATTTTGAGCAATTTAATGATCACTTGGATCAATAACATGGGATTATTAAATAGAAGGATGCGGAAAAAAATAGCTAATGAGCTAGATGGTGGATAAATAGTTGCCAAGAATGACTTAAATTATAGCCATCCTCTTGATTAAATTTTTTTGGGTGTTTCTCTATTTCAAGGGCCTCTCTAATGATTTTGAAATTAGGGTTTCCACACATCACTCTCCTCTCAGCATTATCTTGTCGGATGCAATCACATCTTAAAGCCTTTGAATCAGGAAAAGTTTCTTTGAACGCATATTTCCCTCACCTATCATCCGATATGCATGAACCTCTATACCCTAATTAGTTTGTTGAAAAGGGTAAACCGGCCATTGTCTCAAATGTTTTTGACTATCACCCAGCCGGTACGGATTGTGAGTAGGGACAAGTAGGTGATGTCTCACAATCCCCTATATGTGAAGGTACCAATCACCTAACCTCTCCTTTTCTAGAGATTCTTCTAGTTGATTCACTTCAAGGCTTGGTTGGTGTTTAAAGTAAATTGGTTCTAGCTTTGAGTTTTGGCTTTATTGATTGGATATGTGAAGATCATCAACATGAATCCAAAAGGTTGCATGTAAAGGATTGTTTTGATTAAAATCTCAATGGCCCCCATAAAACAAATACGCACTCCAAAGTGAAGCATGAAATGCAAATGGTAAAGGACGTTGATGAGTTATGGTTGTTATAAGAGAACGAGCACTGCTTGTCTTTTAGGTTTATTTAAGGGTGAACAACACTTTCAAAATTAATCTTTGAAAAAAAATTTCAAAGGGCATGCAAAGCCCAGATGACCATTCGATATAATGGTGTTATATTGCAAACATATGACCAAACAAATATCAAAGAGTAGTACCTTTTATTTCTATGGCAGTCGCATTATGGAGAGTTACCATTTCATGGAAATCGCATTATCCTTGGCATCAGAGACTTGTAAGATTGACTCATCGAATATTCATACTCCAAGTCCCTTATGAAATGCATACATGGACACCATAATGTGGCACACATATCGCAGGTTAGAAAGCACATGTGCCTCATTAAAATCCAATAGAATGGACACCCAAAGAACAATGATGGTGAATGTCTTGATAAGAGAATTACATTGGTCAGACATGCATGTCCTTAATCGAGATTATTGGTCGCCAATAAGCTAAAATTCAAGGGAGTTCTCATATATTCAATTAGAAATTGGTCACTTATAAATTCCCCATGGAAAATGTGATGCAGCCAAATGTATGGATGTCATAAAAATCGTCCTCGAAGATCAATCGAACAGAATCCACTCGTGAAAGCTAAGTGATGGAATTCGGTTATGGTCCAACGTGCCTAAGTTTTCCATTAATCATTCAATTGGGACTAATCTCTTCATTTCTACTTGAGACAAGAGAACCGTATGGGATGTTCGAAGCATCTTCAAATGGCATGTGTTAATATGGAACCAAGGGCTTTTGGCCCATCATTTCCTTCCCAAGTGCGATTTTGGATATGTAGACCATGCAAACCTCTTATGGAGATATATTTCAAAAAATAACTATGGAAGACAATTACTATCAGCACAACAAGTTAAGAAATGAACTTAGTTCAGAACAAGTTTTAAATCTTTTACAATTATTTCACCCAGAAAGGTTTATGGATGAGAAGGAACAAAAACATGAAAATATTATGTTGAATGATTCACATACTCATGGAAGGGGTCACCATGTTTTTGATCATGCATAGAGTCAATCTGGATTGAATATGGAAATCAGTTCTCAATACCCTGAAAGGTTCCCCTGCTATAGATTCTTATTAGTCACCACATCTCATGCTCACATGAGTGCACAACCATATGTAATCGAAGCTTCAAGAGATTATTGTGCACCTTGTAAGGATGTTCCAATAGTTAGTGGACAAAACCCCATGAGGGATTAGACTCATATGCGAGGGTTTCATTCTACATCAACAAGAGGATCAAGGCATTATCTTTTACCTTCTGTAGATGGTCCAGGGCTTAAAAAGTCACCCTACATGAATGTTGTGTGAGGCTCCAAGAATCCTTTAACAGAGG
Source organism: Pinus taeda (assembly GCA_000404065.3). Classification (NCBI taxonomy): domain Eukaryota; kingdom Viridiplantae; phylum Streptophyta; class Pinopsida; order Pinales; family Pinaceae; genus Pinus; species Pinus taeda. Next base: position 303,129 of record APFE031522003.1, on the reverse strand, counting down.
AGACAAGGTCACTTCAACCATCTCTCGATCGCTCTCAAAGAGACTCGGTATTTTTAACAGAAACTTCAAGAGAGAGTAATCAACCTGTGGTTGATGTGAGGTCACGTGATCTTGAAAAAACTCCTATTAAAGGTGGACATGATATTTATGAAAATGAGAAGCATTATTCTCCAGTTCGAGAGTTGCTAATAATTAATATAGCTTAGACGCAAATGATAATGCTTTCATTTTTCAAACATAGGTCGCAGAGTCATGTTGGTGAGCTCTAGCAATAAATATGGTGAGTGTAACCCAACCCTCAATGCGACCGTGCAACCTCTTTCCAAATCACATATCCCCACAAGTCACAAGGTCATAGTTGTGAGTCTCAAACTAGCCATCAGAAGTGTGACATGTCCTCAAATGCGACCAAGCGACCCACACAAGTCACATAATCATACCTCAAGCAAGCCCTCCAGGGAGTGCGACCTATCCAAGATGCGACTGTGTGACCTCCAATAAGTCGCACCTCCATCGAAGTCACATAATCACATTATAAAGCTTCAAGCAAGCCTCCAGAATGTGATCCTCACAACTCCACTCTGAGACCTTCTCATTTGATAACCAAGAGCAGAAACATTCATGGTGGCAGTCGAGCTCACATACCAGATGGGGCTCCTATCCCAAACGATGTGAGGTCTAATTGGGGCTTCACACTGGGGAGACCCCTTTAGTTTTTGGCAGTACATTTTAACCTGTCAACAAATTGGCACTAGAAGGAGGGTCAGATGATAAGTTGAGCCCATGGAGCCTGCAATTTAGTCTCATATATGTAAATGGCTCTGCCCCGAATCTCGCTCCCGGGGTGCTTCTCTAACTTATCCATTTATCAATGTTCAATCCCCAATGAGCATCTCTATCACTTGTCTCAGTTAAAGTTTGATGGTGAGGATGGAACATCTATAACTGAGCACATTTTTTATTTCCTTATGCTTTGTGAATCTTACGAGATTGATGATGAAGAGTTTTCTTGTGTGATCTTCTCTCTCACCCTTGAAGATCCCTTCAAGTAATGGTGAGACACATTGCCAGCATCATCCATCCATTAGTTCAAGCAACTCTTCAGTAAGCTCTGATAAGAATTTCACAGGTAATATTTTCAAGATGTATTCTGAAGGATAAATGAGCTTAAGATGAAACCTAAAGAACCTTTAAAGGATTTTTCTATTAGATTTATCCATATTTTTTTTTAATTTCCCGAAAGAGATGTCGACTGGGTGTGTTTGAGTGAAAATTTTCAATGGTTGGTTTTTGTTTCTCCGCAACATCGTCAATTTGAAACCGATTCTGATTCTTATTACTATCATGATAATTTGCAGATTACGAAGTGTCCAAGTTTTACCCCTAATCTTGTTTTTCCTGTCTCTCTAAATCTGGTGCAACCTCAAGCCTCTGAGGAGGAAATTACAGATGGTGGGATTTCTCATCCTCCTTCTAATTTATTACATAATAAGATTTTCGTCATAAACGGTTTATATGATGAAAAGCGCTTTCAGGGAAAGGAATCAAATTGTCTTGCCTCAGAACGATGAGGCACTTCAACTTCCATTGATGGTTATGTCAGGTCCTCACGCCCTCGATGAAATCCATGGATAACTTCAAACGAGGGTTTCTCAAATTACGGTTTTCACGTTTGAATCCTCCAGTATCTCAGTTACACCTGGAGAAAACTCCTCTCTTCAAGGTCATCAAGTCTATCATCCTCAATATCATGATAGGGTTGTTGATTGCCTTGAAGGATCTTATCTGGTAGATTTCTCTGCTAGCAGGCAGAATCTTGCCTCACTTACATTTAATTTAGGGTTAACCATGAATGGATGTATGTCATGGCTAGATGATTATATATTTCAAGTTTATGATTATGTTTACCAGGATTGGATTGTTTTTTGGCTTCAACAGTATTTTCTGGCACATTTTCTTGTAAGTAGAGGTAACCTTCTTGCTGTTGTGCATGTTTTACAGGTGAACCTTATGGTTTTTGCATAATTCCTTTTGCAGATTCTAATTGTTTACATCTTTGTTCTTTCTGGTCGGGAACTGTTGTGATGGCTGCATTAGAAGTTTGATTTCACATAAATCGACCTCCTCTCTGGTTAAATTAGGGGTTTAGGGTTTATACTAGTTAAGTTTTAGGTTTTGCCTATTATTCTGCTAATTAGGATTTTCTTATCAAAGTTTGTTTTCTATCGTTTTCTTCTATGCCTAAGATTTGGATTTTCTTGGTTTTGTTTTCTCTATCATAGGAAATTAGGTGATGCATAACGTTTGGAATTTAAGCATGCATTCATATTTTGCATTGAAATCTCTGCACATGCATTACATTGGTCTTTTATCTGTAATTCTTTGATTTCTTCCGCACATTTATATAATTCGACATTGCATTGCATCATAAGCCCTACCTACTACATTACATCATGCATTTTTATTCTTTCTTGGCATACACTCGCCCTTTCACCTATCATGGCATTTCCCTCTATGTTGCATGCAACTGCATGAGCCTTCACAAACCTGAAGCCTTTGAACCTTTGGTGTTGTGACTAGCTTTATCGCACATGATTTCACATGCTCAAGCCCTAAGGGAGCTTGCTTTGACCTCTTCGCACATGTTGAAACCCTAGACGACCTTCCCTAGTCACATTCCCCTGATATTAAAACCTTAACCCTAATGATTGTGTGTGGTGTGGTGGTTACTCCAAGAGGTAGTTTCTCTTAGAATCGGTCATCAAAGCTACATCCTTGACACCTTTCCTACAAGCCTAACTCCTTAGCAAGTAAAATAGGAACAAGTTGCTTGTGGGTAACCCTAATCAATTCGCATGACCTATACCCATAACCTAAACCTTGTTCTCAATGTGGTCTCGAATTTTTCAATGACTTGTTTCATTGTTCACATGTTAACTGGATATGAGATGTGGAAGATTGACATGAGGACAAACCAAAACCAGAATATCTTTTAGTTTCTGTTAAACAAGAAACAGCCTCTCTTGCTCATAAAATAATTTGGGATCCCTCATCTGCCCTAACGCAATGAACGCCCAATAATAAGTGAAAATGCACACATGAAAGAAAATTAAATTAAATAAAAGGGTAAAGGATCAAGAAAGGCTTCTTGAACAGAGAGGTAATACAGTGACTCGGTCAGGATACTAACCAGGCTCACTGGCAGTGGAGCAACGTCTGTGATTTCTTGAAGTAACTCTGTCGGGGTATTGTCCAAGCCCGTTGGTAGTGGAGGAACACCAGAAACTTATTTTAAAAATTCAAAATACAATAAGCCCTCTGCCTCGTTATTTGCATCATCATCAACTATTGGCATACGAAGACACGGGAGAAAGACATATTTTTAAAGGTCAAGATAACGCAAGAGCTACCCATAGGGATTTTTCAATACTTCTTTACATCATTACCCAGACTCGAACTATTATAGGGATGTTGGCAAAGATGTTGGATTCTACCAGTGGTTCACCAATTGTTGTAGTCATTATAACAACACCCAATATTTTGGGTATATTAAAAATTTTGGGTGCCCGTCTGCTTGCCTCATGCCACCAAGGGCATGATCCAGTTATTGATTGGTTAATCTCCCCATGACTTTTTCTTATCAAACCATGTCGATGCACTCACCCGTGCAATCGTGTGATATATATTGCATTCATTTTTCATGTTTTGTCTCGCATATTGACCCTACCATTGCATTAGGGTTTTGGGAGTTTGATTCTTTTCCCATGACTTCAGAGTTTATCCCTCTGTAATATGCCTTTCAATCCATGGTGGCACCGTGTGTGTCTAGACAGGACTTCAATTTAGCATTCATTATGTCAACCATATTAAGGTCTCGGGAAAACCCTAAAATGTCGAAAGAAGGGTTCCCTCCATGTCTTAACATAATTCATATACCTCCAAGGGCACATTCTCATTGGCATTACAGGGCACCATGGTAAGAAACATCAAACGTCATTGTCCCTTAGGTCTGTGATTGGTTTCCCAATTTTAGCATGTTCATTAGGGTTGTGATAATGTTATTTTTCCCTTGCATCCTTGTAACCCTAGGTTGAAATGATTAATGATTCCATAGTTCAAAGCGCTCTCTCTATAAGTGCGACATCACCTTGGACATCGCACAATATCATAATTACGTACAATTAATAGGCCCATTAAATTGTCAGAACTTTGAGTTGATTTTTCAGTTTAAGTAACTTGTGCCCAACTAATATGATTCACAACTGCCTTGATTTGGTTATTTATATCATTCCTTGTATACACCTTGAGTGGATGGATTATTTTATTAGCCTACTTATGAATCTTTCCAATAAATTGATCACTTATTCTATTTTTTTGTCCTTTGCAGGTTTGTTTTTAGATGGAGTTGCCTTGAAAACATATTTACTTAGAATAATGAAATCAAACCATATGGTGAAAAGGAATAACTTTGGAGGAATACTTATTTAAATATAAATACTAACTTCAAGGCTTGGTGGGTGTTTAAATTAAAGTGGTTCATGCTTTGAGTTTCGTCTTTATTGATTGGATATGTGAAGATCATCACCATGCATCCAAAAGGTTGCATGTAAAAGATTGTTTTTATTAAAATCATAGGGGCCAACATAAAACAAATATGCACTACAAAATGAAGCATGAAATGAAAATGGTAAAGGGAATTGATGAGATATGGTTGTTACAAGAGAAAAGGCATTGCTTGTCTTTTGGGTTTATTTAAGGGCGAACAATACTATCAAAATTCATTTTTGAACAAAATCTTCAAAGGGCACTCAAAGCCCATATGACCATTCGGTATAATGGTGGTATATTGCAAACATATCACCAAACGAATTTCAAGGAAGGCTACCTTTTCTTTCTATGGTAGTCGCATTATGGAGAGCTACCCTTTCATGGAAATCACATTATCCTTTGCATTGAAAACTTGTAAGACTGACTCGTCGAATAATCATACTCCAAGCCCCTTTTGAAATGCATACATGGACAATGTAAGGTGGCACACACATCGCAATTTAGAAAGAATATGTGACCTCATGAAAATCCAACACAATGGATGCCCAAATAACAATAATGATGAATGTATTGACGAGAGAATTACATTGGTCAGGCATGCACGTCCCTGATCGAGTATATTTGTTGCTGACAAACTAAAATTCAAGGGAGTTCCCATATATTAAATTATTAATCAGTGGTTTATCAATTCCCCATGGAAAATGTGATGTGTCCAAACATATGGATGTCATAAAAGTCATCCTCGAAGATCAATTGAACATAATCCACTCATGAAAGCCAAGTGATGGACTTAGGTTTTGGTCCAATGTGCCTAATTTTTTCCATTAATCATTCAATTCGGACTAAGCTCTTCCTTTATACTAGAGGCAAGAGAATTGTATGGGATGTTCGAGGCATCTTCAAATGGCGAGTGTTAATATGGAACCAAGGGATTTTGGCCCATCATTTCCTTTCCAAGTGCGATTTTTTATATGTAGACCATGTAGACCTCCTATGGAAAGAGATTTCAAAAAAAGCTATTGAAAAAAATTACTATCAGCACAACAAGTTCAGAAATGAACTTAGTTCACAAAGAGTTTTTAAATATTTTACGATTATTTCACCCAGAAAGGATTATGGATGATAAGGAACAAAAACATGAAAATCTTATGTTGAATGATTGACATACTCGTGGAAGGGGTCGCCCTGTTTTTTATCATGCATAGAGTCAGTCTGATTGAATATGGAAAGGTTTACTTGCTATATATTCCCATTAATCACCACATCGCACGCTCACATGAGTGCACAACCATATGTAATGGAAGCTTCAAGAGATAATCATGCACCTTGTAAGGATATTCCAACAATTAGTGGACAAAAAACCATGAGGGATCAGATTCATATGTGAGGGTTTCATTATGTATGAACAGTAGGATCAAGGCATTATATTTTACCTTTTTGTATATGATCTAGTGCTTGGAAATTCACCCTACATGAATGTTGAGTGAGGTTCCAAGAATCCTTTAACAAAGGAGACAAATTCACTTCAACCATCTCTTGATCACTCACTCGGTATTATTTACAGAAACTTCAGGAGGGAGTAATCAACCTATGGTTGATGTGAGGTCATGTGCTCTTGAAAAAACTCTTATTAAAGGTTTACATGATATTTATGCAACTGAGAGACATTACTTCTCTATTTTGAGAGTTGCTAACAGTTAATATAGCTTAGATGAAAATGATAATGCTCGTATTTTTCAAACACATGTCGCAGAGTTGCGTTAGTGAGCTCCAACAATAAAGCTAGTGAGTGCAACCCAACCCTCAACGCAATCGTGCAACCTCTTTCCAAATCACATATCCCCACAAGTCGCAAGATCACAGTTGTGAGTCTCAGAATAGCCATCAAAAGTGCGACCTGCCCTAAAATGTAATCGGGAGACCTACACAAGTCACAGAATCGTGCCTCAGGCAAGCCCTCCAGGGAGTGTGACCTATCCAAGATGCGATTGTGCAACCTCCAATAAGTCGTACCTCTAGCAAAGTCGCACAATCACATTATAAAGCTTCAGGCAAGCCTCCAGATTGCGACCCCTGTTGGATCGTGACTATGTGACCCATAGGAGTCACATATAACTCTCCATATTTTTACCTCTTATCTGCGACTTACTTATAAAGTGAATTGTTCACATCACAAGCCTGTCTCGCTAATGTTAGCACTCTTTGTATGGGAGGATAATGCACCATGCATAGAAGGGATATGCCTTAGCCAATGTGAGAGCTTAGGATTGAAGCTGCGAAGGAAGATCCTTGTCATTTATGCAGACACTTAAGCCAAATTGGTAATTAAAATGACCTAAGGGATCGATGTTGCGGAAAGGTTTTATTTGTACCCCGTGAATGCATGGTCCTGGTCAACAGTAGATATTGAGGTCTAACTAGCTCCATGGTAGAAGGAAGGAAGCGATATGTTGGTATATGTAGAAGGATTAGGATTTATCATGAATCTTGCATGGTTATGGTCTCCTTAAGCAAGCCAGATGGTCCCTTACAAGCTCTGATAACCTCTCAATAAAACATCACCAAAAGATGGATGAATGCAAGTGAGGCATACTAACAAGAAAATAGGCTTGTCTCAGAACCTAACAACCACATCACTACAACATATGGCCAACAAACATTCTAGGGTTTCCAACAACCCTCTACATCCTACTCTTCTCCTTCATCGTAATATAAATATCGGTCACCATACTATCAACATTTATGCTAAGACTAATTTGATCATGTAAAAGCGATAGGCGTGAGAGAGTAGTGAAGAAGTTCAAGAGCCATGAGGGGAAGTTCAAGAGTCATGAGGGGAGGTCAAGGGTCACAATAGGTGAGCGGTCACATCATCTCTATCAATGTTCCCTCATGCCCAATTGTACGGGTAATTTAGCACTTGAGTTGAGGTTAGGATTATACATAGCTTATTTGTGCTTGAGAGTTAGAGGAACTCATCTCTTGGCAGCTAGGAGAGTGGTGTTGCAGTGAGGCTAGGGTTTTCCATTGGGAAATGGTATGAACATCCCATATTCCACCATTGGGGTTTCACCAATTTCAAGATATGTACTTGAAGTTCCAACTGCATTAATTATATGTTCTTCATATTTTTCACTTATTCCCATGCTTACTCATGGTGGTTGTATAGGTTGTCTAGTATTTTCATTGTATTTGTATGTGTGCTTGCACATACACAATATGTTATGTATTTGTTCATAGTTGTGGCATGTATGTTTATCTTTCGAATTTGTGTTTACTTTTTTCTTGCCATGTCATTGGTCTATTGTGAACTATTTTTCAATTAACTTTTGTCATGTTCTTATTTATGTATGTCTAATTGGGTCTTGGCTCATTGATCCCTCTCATGGCATACCTCTTCTTATTGTTGTTGATACTTGTTTGTACCTATTTTTTTAGTTTGTCAATCTTAGGTTGATTTTGTTTCACTGTCTAGGAATTTCATTCTCATCCCCACTCTGACACCTTCTCATTTGATAACCAAGAGCGGAAACATTCATGGTGACAGTTAGGCCCACATATCTAATGGGGCTCCTATCCCAAACGGTGTGAGTTCTAATTTTGAGTTCACACTGAGCAGACCCCTTTTGTTGTTGGTAGTACATTTTAACTTGCCAACACAAACTTAGACAAATTTTGGTTTCAAAGTGAACCCATTAAGGCCAAGAGCACATGAGCGCACTCTAAAGCCTTAATCAGGAATCCTTCATTATTCGAAAATGTGCCATGCACCCTCCAAGAACGCAAAGCGCACTCCTTAAGCCCTTTTTTTGTCCTTGTCCTAAAATGTGCCCTTCCCTAAACCAATTCTTCCTTTGAGCACACTCCTTCGACTCAAAGGAATGCATCCTTCTTGAGTGCATGAGCACACCCCGAAGGCCTTAAGATCCACCCTTCAACCTTCCACAATGCACCATGTGCACTTCTGACCCTTTAATTACATGAGATCACTTAGAAGGCACAAAGTTTCATCCTTCAACCTTCAGACTTGCACCATGCATCCTTCTAGGCCTCTTGAGCACACCCTGAAGGCCTAAAGCCTCCCTCCTTCAGCCTTCAAAAGTGTTCCCTCCACCCTCCCTCTCTCCCTTGAGTGCACAACACACTTGGGAAGCTCAAATCCTTCCCCTTTTTCCTTAAAAATTGCATCATGCACCCTATCTTAAATGTCTCTTTCTCTTGAGAAAATGTTGAAGCCCTAAGCCTTCCCTCTTCAACCCTTCAGCCTTTCGAAGTGAACCCTTGCACCCAAAATCTATCCTTATCCCTCCTAGGTGCACTAATAAGGCATGAATAGAAAATATGTATAAAGCATGTTATAATAGGAGATTTTATGGCTGATGGTTGCTTTTCATGAGTGATTGCAGTTGTAGGTACATCAGGAACAACATGGAAAACACGCATGAGGAATATCGGGCAAAGAAGGAAGACAAAGGAAGCATTGAAGAATAAAGAACGCATTGGAATCTTGATGATCAAAGTGCCCTGAAGACTCCATAAGATCAAAGACCCTTTGGAGGGTGAAGATATCAAGGATCAGAAGTTGCATAAATAACAAAGACACAAGTGGCAGCCATGTCACCACCAAAGAAAGTCATCATCAATCACTATTATTCCTACTCATCAAAGATAGCGACATGTCATGTTTTCATCATATGAGTATGTGGAATTTATGTTGTAATGATGTAATTATTGTAAATACAAATAATTGGAAGTCCAAGAGTCATGTATGGAAAAAAGAGCCATGGAAGTCCAAGAGTCATATGTAATTCCAAAGGTTATTTGGAAGCCCAAAGGTTGTATAAGTCCAAAGGTCACTAGGAGCTAGAAACTCAAGTCATGAAGAGGTGAAAAGTCATGCCTCAAGTTATAAAAGATTCATCATTACTCATGTAGAGGAATTTTAACTTTGGCTTCTCCCACAAGGCATTAGAGAGATAGATCTAGTACTTTTGGGGAGCAAGTAGTAGCTTTAATGCTCCATTATTGGAGCTAGTGGTGTCCATTGTATTTATGTATCTTGGAATTCTTTCTTAATATCAAAGCCTTTCAAGCCAACATATTTTCACTCATGGATTATGGATGTTTCTAAGACTACTCTTTCAATGTTTATGATTCATGTTTTCTTTCACATGTACTGGAGTAATTGAATTATTTTGGTGACTTCAATGCTTAACTTATTGGAAATGTGTTGTAATGTTTATAACGATCATCGAATCTATATGAACTATTTTGCTTGATTTTAGATGAAACTTATCATATAATACATGTCTCCATTAGGGTAGTACTATTTCTTCTCTCTTATAGGCTCACTTCATTCCCCCTTTGCAGTGAAACAACCTTGATACATTTGTAATCGGACAATCACAAGCCACACTTTCTTTCACATTCAAAATCATGTGTGTGCTTCTCTCTCATGCTAACAGATAAATCCAAGGCATAACTTTAAGTAAATGGTAGTCAATATGTATTCCATATGTGAATCCTACACCAAGCAGTGTGAGGTCTAATTGGGAACTCATATCAAGGAAATCCCCTATATGTTGGCAGTTTCCAACACTGTCAACATCCTGGCACTGGAAGGAGGGTAGCTAGCTTTTTATAGTTGACAATTCTAATCACCCTAACCATTCATCTTCTAGACAAGGTAGCAACATTATGAGCATACTTCAATCTATAAACCCGTCGGTTTACAAAAGCTCTTGGTTTACTCCCTATTACTCAAAATCTCTCACATCATCCAAAGAAGAAAGAAACAACTCGTATAGGTGCATCAGTTTCAACTGTGGAAGATTTGGTTTTTGCCACTCTTGAAGAGTTAGCGGAATCCTCTAAGGACACAATGCAATAATATCCACTTCCATCTGTTAATGAAGGGAATGAGAAAGACATTGTTCTTTCTGATGGAGTATTTGAGTTAAGCGGCAATTTAGACAGTCAAGGAGGAGGCTCCTCAGATTCTAAAAAGGAGGAGGAACCAAGAGACAAACACATGACCGACCAGGACTTGGATTGGATGGCCCAAGGGCCCCTTTCTCTTCCAAATAATCTTCATAAGATGCCTAGACATCTGGAAAAGTTGTTATCAAATTTTGATCTAGATAAGAAGACAAAGGTAGAAGATCACATACATGATTTCTACATGCATCTATGGATGTTAGAATTAAGGTACGACGACGTTTCTTTCAAGCTTTTTCCTTTTACATTAGAAGGTAGAGAAGCAGCATGGTACCATAGTTTTCCTGTCAATTCAGTCCATAGTTGGAGGGAGTTTAAGAAGTTATTTCTAGAGAAATTTGTTAATGACAAGAATCTCGTCATGTTATTGAAAGAGCTCGGAAATAGTATGATGGGGAAAAGGAGAAAGTGAAATATTTTAATCACAAGTTAAATCGCATATTGAATAAGTCTATGTTGAGCATGCAACCGAATGATTCGATTTACTATTGATTTTTACACAGCTTCCTTTCCCACTAACATTTCCTCATTTGTCAAAATAGCTACAAAGGAAACATTGGCACTAAACTTTGAAGAAGTTGTTGTCGTCAAGAAATACTTGTGTGCTATTGCAGTTATTACTAAGGATGATGAATTAAAAGACTCCGAGGAGACCGGTAGAAAGTCTCATACTTCTTCAAGTAAGACTAAAGAAAAGGACTCGTCATGTATTGAAACCTTGACTAGGACAGAAAAAGCACTTATCGATGAAATTTCTGAATTAAAGAGAAGGTCAAGCGATACTTCTACTAGTAGTAAGCCTTCTACGTCTTTCTCATTCCGAAGGAATAATAAGAATAACAGCAATAATTATCCTGCCAAGGTTGCCCATAGTTAAAATTTTGTGTTGAATATATAAAGTATGGGTATGGACAAGTATTTCTCTTTCTGCCAAGAGTATCACTCAGAAAAGACATGCCCACATTGGAACCACAACATGAATGCTTTGATCGCACACATTGTGAATTCCTTATTAGTAGATGAGCAGATGAAAAAAATGAAAGAAATGGAAGAACCTGCAGCAGTTGAATAAAGTACGAGCATTGGAAATGTAGGGAATACATTCGATTGTTTCCACAACATTGACAACAAAAGTGTTGAAGAACCACCACAAAGTGAAACCCCCCCTCAAAAGCAAAATGGTTGATATAGTTTGAGGAGAAAAGGGCCCATTTTTGAATAGGAGGTGGTGAGACATAAATTGAAGGAACAATTGTTAAGAAGGATCTCACCTACAGTAAATCCAACTTTGAATACATAAAGTAAGTCTGGAAATACAACGACTTTCAAGAACACTTTCTCAAGTAGTAAGAGTAAATCAATCACTATGGAATTGTTGAATAAAGCTACTCCTCTAGACACTTTGGAAAAACCTGCTAGAGGTGAAATCATTGATTATAACATTATTGAATATGTAAAGAGATTTCATGCCAATATTTCCATCTATGAGCTTGCAAAGATAGCAAGCCAACGTGAGTTGCTCCTCCGAGCCTTTTTGAAACCTTCACCAAGTGATAAAGATTCTACCTCTTAGAAGGTGTCTGGTAAGTATTTTGGTTCCCTTGAATATGTATTTAATGTTGTAACATTAGAAGCTAACACTCTCTGCCCTCCATTTCTATTAAGTTTCAAATTTTTCAGTTACAATGTCCATAATTGTTTAGTTGATTATGGTGCATCTGTGAATCGATCAGCGAGTTCACCAATGTATAAATATGGTAATTGTGGACATACCAAAAGCCTATAGCATACTCCTGAGCAGAGAATGGTCTAGTAAGTTAAAATGGTATTTTTCTATAGACTAGTCGCACTTATGGATCCCATATAAGGGAATAAATAACCAGATTCAAGTGCAAGTGAGCCATACAAGACATATATTTTGACACCACTTGAGGGCCACAACAAGTCCATTGCCTTTGCCGATAATTTTTTTGGAAATTGTTTCCTTGAAACTGACCATAGGTGTTATCAAGCGCATCCATCACTCGACCCACTAGATACACAACTAGAGATCCTTCCTTGTTCTCGAGTTGGCATAAATGAATAGTGTAATATAGATGTAAATAGTAATAGTAATAATAGTATAGGAAGCATAACCACACTCTACCCTTTTCGTGTGCTCTGCAACCTGTGAGGTCCGCATTCCACACGATCTGAGCCTACGAGCGCCCCCGCACTTCGCGCGTTCTGAGCCTGCAAGGGAGTCCGCTGAGGGTTCTGCTGCAGACTGCGGCCGACTCGGCTGGATTTGTTGGCTCTCCATGGAGGAGTTGACTCCCTCTCCTCCTTCACCTTCTGCTGCTGAGGCCTTCAAAACCCTGCTGGCCTCTCTACCCAAGAAGAAATGCATGGAAGCAACAAAATTTGTGAAAAAGCTCGAAGATATCCCAGAGATCGCTCTTCCACCAAAAGGACCGATCCAAGTAGCTTTTTCGTTGGTAGATCGGGCATTGGTTGGTCAGTTTACAGGTCTTTGGCCTTCCCCGAAATCAACCGAGAACTGGGTCACCAAGAACTGGGCACCGTTGATAAAAAAACAAGGTAACCTCTTACTTCCTCAGGAGAGGATATTTTTTGTTTGAATTTACTGCAAAAGAGGACAAAGATCTTATTTTCAGGATTGGCCCCTACTTCATGGGCTCCCAAGGGTTGTACTTAAATAAATGGACACTAGACTTTGATCCAGCGGTGGATGTACCTACAACGGTCCCTGTGTGGGTGAGACTCCCCAACCTTCCAGTCCACTGTTGGAACTGGGAGTCTCTAAAGCACATAGGAAATAACCTCGGAAAATTTATAGACAAGGCCAAAACTAAGGACCAGTATGATTGCGCCAGAATCTGTGTTGAGGTAGATATAGAGGTTGGACTACCGAAAGCCATCAAAATAGTTGTAGGACCCTGGACCCATTTTCAGAAGCTCGACTATGAGCAACTACCATTCAAATGTCAGAAGTGCCACGCCTACGAACACTTTGCCAGAGACTACTCGTCCAAAGGGGTGGAAGAAAAAGGGAAGGAAGATAGATGGAATCAAGCAAAGTGATCCAAAACCTCTCACAGGAAGAACACAAACAGAAGCGCCAAAACCCCTCAAGAGGGTCCTGCTCAGAAACCATCCAGGGAAAGCCAAGGGAATAAATTCGAAATCCTCGGATCTGAAATCATGAACACCCAGGAGATAGAAGTTCCAAAGGAGGCCTCTCCCTCTAAAGCCTCCCCCTCCATCAAAAGTATTCTAGAGAGATCCAAAGAGAAGACCTCAGAAGAAGAGGAGGAAACCCAAGAGTCCGAGGAATCTGAGGAAGAAGGGGAAATCAGTGAATCCCAGTGCTCTCCTAGAAGATCTACAAGAGGATGCAAGTCTGCAAAGGAAAAGAGAGAACAAGAAACCTATAAGGACAAGCTCCAGGGCAGCCAGCCAACGCTAGAGAAGTTTCTAGCAAAAACCCCGAAGATGACTAGGATCCAATCCCAGGGCTCTAAGGGAGCCCACCAAGTCAAAAATAAATGATGAAGATAGTCTCCTGGAATTGTAGGGGAATGGGCACCACATCTAAGGAAGAAGCAATGCATAGCCTAATAAGATTGGAAACCCCAGATATCCTCCTCATCCAAGAGACCAAATTGGAGGAAACAGGTTTCCTCCAAGCAAGCAAAAAATTTTGGAATAAAAATGGAGCGCATGCAATCTCTACCCTTGGAGCATCGAGAGGACTTGGGTCGCTCTGGAACACAAATAAGTTTTCATTAATCTCTGAGTCCCTGAATACCAACTGGATCTTTTTAAAAATGCAACATTTATAATTAAAGGATATTATTTGTCTGTTCAATGTGTATGCTCCTAACAATGAAGGTGAGAAAAAAAACTGTTGGGACTCCATCAAAAGTCTGGTAGATCTAGAAAATCTGGAAAACATAATTATAGATGGAGATCTAAATCTCACCCTCCTCGCAACAGAAAAAAGAGGAGGAAGCATAGTCAGGGATCCGGCAAGAGAATGGGCAAAAGACCTCATGCAAGATTGGGATCTGCTAGATATAAAACCAGTCACAGGCACGTTCACTTGGTCAAACAAGAGAGTGGGACCGGGACATATAGCGGCAAGACTTGATAAATTTTTTGTTCAAAGCTCTTTCCTGCTTCTTGGTTTAGAGGCTAGAATGCATATTCTTCATAGTAGTGTTTCAGATCACAAGCCCATCAGCCTAGAACTGTTAACTACTAAGGATCTAGGACCTATACCTTTCAGATTTAGCTCTTTATGGACTAAAGAGACAGATTTCATGCAAAAGGTCAAAGAATGCTGGAAAGAGTCAGTCAAGGGCTCTCCTTTCTTTGTATGGGAGGAAAAACTGCGCAGAGTTAAAGTGATGCTGAAAGGCTGGGTAAAGACCTTGCCCAACCCTATTATGGACCAAAAAAAATAATAATAATAATAATAATAATAATATATAAATAAATAAATAAAATTCAAAGCGATCTGGAAAAACAACATCTCCATCTAGAAGTTGTCGAAATCACCAAAGAAGAGCTAAACAAGGAATATCAGCTGCAACAAAAATTCCATAAGGCTTGCCTGGCAGAAGAATAATTCTGGAGGCTCAAGTCAAGGAGTTTATGGCTTAAGGCTGGAGATCGAAATTCTTCCTTTTTCCACAGGCAGGCTCAAGCCAGGAAATGCCAATATTCTATATCATAAATTAAAAATGATAACTACATTGTAAAAGACTTTGCCAGCATTAAGAGGGCAACGTCAAATCACTTTGAGAAGATGTATACTGAAGGTGTGGAGACCAACAAAAACAATAATCTGATAGATGTTTTTCCCAACCTCATCACTGCTAAAATGAACCAGGCTCTTGAAGATAAAATCACCAAAAATGAAGTTAAAGAAGCCCTCTTTGCAATGGAACTTGATAAAGCCCCAGGTCCAGATGGATTCACGCCCAAATTTCTTCAAACATGTTGGAAGATAGTTGAGAAGGAGCTCTTGAAAATGATCTAGAAGTCCCAAGAGTGCCAGAAAATTGGAGGCTGCACAAACTTAGCATTCCTCGCTCTCATTCCTAAAGTTAAAGGTGCTAACTCATTTAATAGATTTCGCCCTATATCCTTATGTAACATTGGATACAAAGTGATTACCAAGGTTATAGCAAACATATTGAAGAAAATCCTCCCTAAAGTCATCTCGGAGAATCAAGGTGGCTTTATACATGGCAGGCAGCTGGTAGATAATTTCATCTTGGTCCAAGAGGCGATCCACTCCAGTCTTCGTCGAAAAGAAAAAGGTATGGTTATTAAACTCGACCTAGCTAATGCATTTGATCGTGTAAGACATAGATTTCTGTTTGATGTAATGCACAAACTTGGTTTTGGTCAAAAATTTATCAAGTGGATCAGAGCATGTATTTCTGAACCCTGGATTGCACCTTTAGTGAATGGCAAGGCTGTCGATTTCTTCATAGCATCTAGAGGGCTGAGGCAGGGGTGCCCCCTTTCACCCCTCCTCTTTGTGTTGCAAGCCTCTATCCTCAGTTTTCATTTCAACAAGAAACAACAAGATCAAGAGATAGTTGGCCTATGCATAGCAAGAGGGGTTAAAAGCATCAATCACGCCCTCTTTGCAGATGATACTTTACTTCTAGGGGCTTCATCTCAACTGTCGGTAAGAAAATTCAAAGAAGTGCTGGAAGAGTACTGTCAAGCATCGGGTAGTGAACTAAATAGGGCTAAGTGCCATGTTTATTGCTGGAATATTTCAGTCGCTGCTGCAAGTTCCATAGCCAGATGTCTAGGATTTGCAACTTCAGCATCCTGGACCTCCTTTAAATACCGTAGGCTGCCAATCTTCCATAAGAGGGCTATGAGAAAGGATTGGCACCCCCAGATAGAAAAATTCAAAACAAAAATGCAGGCCTGGGGATCCTCCTGGCTCAACATTGCCAGAAAATCAGTGCTCATCAAATCTGTACTAAGCAGCCTGCCGCTATTTAATTTCTTTGTTCTTTTAGCAAAAATGGGAATCATTAAGAGGATGGAGGAGCTAATCAGGAAATTTCTCTGGAAAGGAGGCAAGCATAATGAGAAGAGAATTTCTCTAGTTAACTGGGAAACAGTCTCCAAGCCGCTATAGGAGGGAGGATTAAAATTTAAAAATCTAAGCACACAGAATCTAGCAATGGGAGCCAAACTGATTTGGAAGATCATAGCTCCAAAGCCAGGATGGGTTCAGCTGGTGCTATGGAGGAAATATTTTAGAGGTCAGAGGCTTCGGTGCCTGGAGCAGCCCAAAGACAAAATTAGATCCCCCCCCAGCCATCTAATTTTTAAAATTGGACCACTAATAAGAGACAATGCCTACTGGATACCAGGAAATGGCAAACACATCACGATATGGGACGACAGCATAATGAACAGGCCTCCACTAGTGAACTCGAGTCTTAGGAACAAGTTGAAGGTGTGGATGGAGGAAGAAAATTTTAAAACGCTCTAGGACATATCGACTTGGTGTGGAGACAGCTGGGTTGGCTGGAAAACGATCAAAGTGCCATCTGCATGGCAGCCAGACTATGATACGCTACTACATATGCTACATGGAGCTGCGCTTCTACACGCAAGAAGAAAAGACTCGAGAGGCTGGGGAACAAAGCAAATTGGGTACTCGGTGGCTCAAGGCTATGCCAAAATCATGGAGTGACGCCACGTACCTTCTAACCCGACGCCCTGGACTGGTATTTGAAATTTATCCACCATTCCAAAGATCGATTTTTTCTGCTGGCTGCTATGCCAACAAAAAATCCTAACAGATGATAGGCTTCAGAAAAGGGGATTTCTAGGGCCATCAAGGTGCACTCTATGCAAAGAAAATCCGAAATTTGTTGTTCACCTTTCACTAGACTGCAAATTTACATGTCTAGTCTGGCATGAGCTCCTTGGAACATCGAAATCTATGCCCATCTTCCCCCACTTAGTCCTGGATTTTTTTGCTAGGTGGTTGGCCAAGTATCTAGGCCCAGGCCCAAAAAACAAGATTGTCGAAACAACATGTACCGCTCTGCCCAAATTCATCAGCTGGAAAATCTGGTTGGAGAGGAACAGAAGGATCTTCAGAGATAAGGAACAGAACTACAAGCTAGTAGCAAATACAGTAAAAGTTCAGTTAAATGAGTGGCTAAGAGATAAAAACGATGACACAAATCTAAGCCAGCAGGATATTGAGTTCGGAGCAACCCTCAATCTCAATTTCCAAAAACCGAAAATATCACCTATATGTCTCAAAGATTGGCAAATTAGAAAAAAATGATGAAGAATTTCAATCTTGGCTATCCAAACAAACACTCCCCTCTATTTTCTTTGATGGGGCAGCCAAGGGAAATCCAGGAATGGTTGAAGCAGGAGGACTAATTATAAATCCAAAAGAAGCATCCATCCACAGGTTTGCATGGGGACTGGGCCACACCTCAAGCATCCAAGCTGAAGTCATGGCCCTGTTTCAAGGGATCAAAATGCTTAAAGAACTGGGGTACACAGAACCAATTGTTTTCGGTGATTCCCAAGTCATCATCAATGCAATGGTGACCAATACTAATTTCGCAGATCTTCGACTTGCAAGGACAATTTCAAGAATTAAAGGCATGAAAAATCTCCTAAGTCTGGAATTCTTTCATATCTTGAGAACCAATAACAAAGAAGCAGATGTAGAAGCAAATAAGGCAGCCCAACTAGGCGTTGGATCTATTCTTTCTGTCTTTTGTTAAATCAGTTCGTATGCATTCATAAGCTTGGGAAATCAACAGCAAAAGTTCATGTGAAAAACTGTAAAAAGAGGCAATCCAAAAGCGTATGTGTCATGTTTAGCTGGTTGGAGGGATGCCAAGAAACCAGTCTCCTCTCTTGTAACCGAATTTATGACTTTTTGCTAGATAGTTAATGAAAAACCCATAACTATTTCTGTAAAAAAAAAAAAATAGTATAGGAAGCAGCCTAGTAGCCAATAATATTTGGACTTTATATTTTGATGGTTCAAATATGTAGGATGGCTCTGGCACTGGTTGCGTACTTATAGACCCATGTAACAAGAAGCTTATCCTTTCATGTCATTTGCAGTTCGAGTCTACCAATAATATTGTAGAATATAAAGCACTCGTACTTGGATCAAAGAAAGCCATCGATCTGAAGGTAGAGATTCTCAGGGTAATTGGTGACTCAGAGGTGATCACTTGTTAGGTACATGATATTATCGATTGTGTTTCACTGAATCTTAAAAAATACAAGCAAGAGGTATGGCATTTAATTAGTTATTTTAAAGCTTTTAATTTTGTTCTTAGGCTTAGAAATGTTGCAGTAGATGCATTAGCAAATGCAGTCGTTAGAATGTTTCCATTGAAAAATGGTTTTTTTATTGAAATTATATATAAACCATATGTGCCTGATAACATCACTAATTTTCATGTTTTCAATGATGACCAACAGATACTGCACTTTATGGATAATGCGGATGTATTCAAGGATTCTACCATAGAAGGGGATGAGCACGAAAGGGCTGTGAAGGAGGCATCTAATGCAACGAAAGGAAACATTATGCATAAAGGTGTGGTGTCCCTAGCGAAATTATATGACCTTGTTATATGGAAAATTCACTTCTGCGGACAAAAATAAACTCCCTAGATCTAGTTGTCTAATCTAGAACAACAACGAGCAAAAATATATATGTTTTCCTCAGAGAGATTAGAATACGGAAAAGAGACCTACCTCGAATCGGAAGTAATTCCTCCTCTTATCCTTGCTTGTAAGCTCAAACTCTAACTCCTCAAGTTATAAATGGAACCTCCAACGAAGACTAAAACAAGCAAGGGAACTAGAATATCCACATAGCATAATCCAACATCTCTAATCAATTATTCAACATGATGTCCAAACACACAAACATCAACATGACACAAGTGTAAGAAAATAGAGTGATTTTTGTATTAATAAATAAAGGAGAGAGTTACAACCATATATATAAGTTGAATTTGTAGATGTCTCCCCAATTATCTTGTCTTTCCTTGCCACCAAGAAAACATTCACACTCAACCATAATGCATAAATGGATGGATTCCTTAAGCTCCAAGTAGCAGCATGAGGGCCCTAGTAATCTCCAAAAGTCGACCTAGACTCTATGGGAGGTAGTAAATTGATAGGGTGAAAGTGGTAGTTTAGGATTTACCAATCTAGGCTTGAGATCCACATGTGAGGGACGATAATCTCAAGGGATAAGAGATGAGACCATTAGAGTAGGATAAGATCCAAACTCAAGATCTCTAACCATGGTAAATGATTAAAATTGTTGAGAAATGACAACAAGAAATTCCAATTTAATTTGTCCTTGAATTAAACTAAGAATTAAAATTGAATTATATTCTAATAGAAACTTGTAAATATTTAATTAAGTTTAATTAACTTAATTATCCTAGGAATTTTGAGTTGGAAGTCTTTCTGTAGTCATGTATATGTTCTCCCCAAATTTTAGGGGTCCAGTATGAGTTTAAATTGAGTTGGAAATTAAGTCACTCAGTTTACTGAGTTAAGTTTAGTTAAATTAATTCCAAATTGTTTTTGGAACTAATAGAGTACTAACAGTCATGTTGTGCACTAATGCATCCACTAGTGCTACTCCAGTTAACTGAATATTCCCTCATGAGAAATCCATGCATGTCAATTCAGAGAAAGACCCAGTTGAGACTAGAGTGTAGGGACAGTGTACTATCCGTGGTATTATTTACCGAAGTGTAAATATCATGCCTGCATCAGAGATTGATCCTATGTTTGGATTGTACAGTTTTGGAAGCACGAATTCCCTTTAAATGCGGGCTATTCATCCTAGGAATTACGCAAGATATTAGGGGCTTGGAGAGTTGTTGAATACACTAAGGATTCAGCTTGAGATAGCTTGTGAGATGAGAGAGTTGAGCATACTATTTTAGAATTGTTCTAGTGAGAAAAATCTTTGTATATTCACTCATATTTCTCATCTATGCAATATAGATAGCAGGGTTTTGAGCACTGGATTTCCCCAGATACATCTTGTGTTATGTGTCATTGATTTATCTTCTTCTTGTTCATATTTTTTTCATTGATCTATTAGCTTCCGCTGGTTGAAAGTAGAAGTAGATTATTATCTTTTGCTTTAGTACATTTCATGAGATTGTGAATCTACATGATTTTCTACATGGTATCGGAGCTGAGAATAGTATACTACAGGAGATTTTGAAGTTTTGAGTTTTGGGTTACAGGTGAAATTCAAATTTGCAATACATACTTCAGGATCGGCAGATGGCGTTCTACGGTTTGCGGCTCGAGTGTGCCTTGGAAGGGAGCTCAAATTTTATAGCCTAGAGGGACATAATGGAGGCTGTGCTAGAGGATAATGGCTTGAAGGAATTCATTGATCAAGAAATTCCTAGACAACAGCATCAGATGCACAGAATTTGGTCGAATTGAAGAAGTGTCTAGCGAAGGCGAGGCGGATAATCCTTGAGGGAGTTCAAGACCACATTGTCTCGAGTCTCCATGGTAAGGAAATTTTGTATTCTATGTACAAAGCATTGATGGGCTTGTATCAGAATAGTAGTGACAAAAGGAAATTGGCATTGAAGGACAAACTTCGAAAAATCAAAATGGAGAAAGGTGAGACTATTCCAAAGTACTTGACCAAGCTCACTCAATGTCATAATGAACTTGGAAGTGTTGGAATCACAGTTGTCCAGGATGATATGGTGAGTCTTGCTCTTCTAGGAATCCCAAAGAGTTGGCATAGTTATCAAGACTTTGTCAATGGTCGGGAGAAGGTGTTGGATTGGGAACGACTGTGGTCGGATTTGATGCAGGAGGAGATCAGGAGGAACACTAGGGATGGTTCTTCATCAACGACTAATGATGAAGATAATTGTACCTTAGCGATTAAGGTGAAGAAGGGGAAAGGGAAAGCTTCCCATTCCAAGTCATATTCTTATCATGGAGGTAAGAAGAAAGACATAATGAAAGTTAAGTGCTTTCATTATCATGAGTTGGGCCATTTTGCTACAAACTGTCCCCTCAAGAAGTCCAAGAAGAAGTCCTCTAGAGGAGCGGCGGGTGAAGCTTTGGCCTCTTAATTCGAATTGGACTTTTCTCTCATTACATGCATGGTGTCATCAATGATGGGAAGTGTATGGTGCTTATAAATTGGAGCTCAATTCCACATGAATGGCGACAAAGAGTTATTCAGTGACCTAGAGGAGAAATATCTTTAGATGCATATTGAGATGGGTGACGAAGGGAAGTATAGTGTTACTAGATTGGGCATGATTACTTTTCAGAGGGAGCATGGGGCTCCACCCACCTTGAAGAATGTTATGTATGTGCCCAGGCTTAAGAAGAACTTGGTATCAATTGCCATGCTTGACGATAGAGGCTATGATGTGATCTTCTTGAAAGGAAAGGCATTCCTCCGACACATAGCCAGGGGTCAAGTAAATTAAATAGGGATTCGGGTGAAGAATCTCTATAAGTTGGAGGTAGAGGAGTGTGCTTATTTGAGCACAAAAGTAGAAAGGGTGTAGAGCTGAGATGTTGGCGAGTTGTGGCATAGGTGATTAGGCCACTTACATCATGGACCTTTGAATATATTGCAGCAGATCTCTACCGATCTTCCCAAAGGTACGCTTGAGCGAGTTGATACATGAAAGGGGTGTCCTTTGGGAAAATACACCAAGTATTCCTTTCACAACAGAGACAGTCGAGCAGAGGATATTCTAGATCGAGTCCATTCAGTGTATGTGGACCATTCTCGACAGCATCCACGGCCAAACACGGGTATTATGTTATATTTATTGATGACTATTCTCGTAAATGTTGGATATTTTCCATGCAGAAAAAGGATCAAACTTTCACAAACTTTTGTGAGTTTAAAGCATTGGTGGATAAAGAGTTGGGAAAGAAGGTTAAAGCTCTATAAAGTGATAACGGTGGTGAGTATGTCTCAAATGAGTTTAAGAACTTTTGTGCAACAGAAGGGATTAAATGGGAGTTGACGGCACCCCATAACCCTCAGCATAATAAAGTGACCGAGACGAAGAACAGAAGCATAGTAGGAGCAGCAAGGGCAATGTTGCATGATCAGGGCCTACCACTACACTTGTGTGTTGAGGCATGCAACATAGCAGTTTATGTTTAGAACTGTAGCCCACATCGGATACTTGAGATCAAGACACCAGAGGAGGCTTATTCCGATAAGAGGCCAAATATTGGTCACTTCAGGATTTTTGGGTCATTAGTTATATTCCCATGTGACCAAATATGCACGGAAGAAGCTTGAGCCTACAACAAAGTTGGGAATATTTCTTGGGTACATTGATACACTTCACAACTATTGGGTGTACTTGTCAACCAGTAAGATGACAGTGGTTTGCACAAATGTCATATTTGATGAGGAGAAGGCCATGCGAGTGTCCCTTGAGAGGGAAATTGAGCTACATGAAGATGAGGAGCTTTTAGCTCCTAAGGTTAAGGAGCCTCATATCGCAGCCTCATGCAAAGGATTTGGGAGTGGAGACATTCACTCAGGCAGAGTCTTCCAGAGAGGGAAGAAAGCACACCAGAGAGGCTGACAAATTGTTAGATGATGCACAGAAGAATGTGGGAGAACTCACTTCTCAACGTAGATAGAGGAGGTCACCTGAGAGGTACACTAGATACATGGATCTTATGGGAAAATGTGTTATGACAGAGACATCTTCCTTTAAGGAAGCAGTGCAGCAGTCGATTTGGGTATACCATGGTGGAGGAGTATGACTCCATACTTTGTAATAGTGTTTGGGATGTGATGTGGTCCCGAGATCAGAAGACAAGTTAGTAGTGAGATCCCGTTGGCTTTAAAAGGTAAAGAAAGTTGTAGATGGTAGTGTGGAGAAGCATAAGGATAGATTTGTGACCCGTGGTTTTTCACAGGTAGAGGGGATTGACTATCATGAGACCTTTGCTCCTATTGCAAGGTACTCGTCAGTCAGATCTATATTAGCACTATCAGCACAGATGGGTTGTGAAGACAAACTTCCTTAATGGAATGATTGAGAAATAGATGTACATAGAGTAGCCTAAAGGTTTTGAGACCTTTGACCATGAGTCGCATGTGTGCCAGATCAAAAGAGTGTTGTATGGGTTGAAACAAGCACCCCGTACTTGGTATACCAGCATAGAAAACTACTTCACCGAGTTGGGCTTCACGAAGAGTGAAGCGGATGTGAACCTGTACCACATAGTGGTGGAAGGTAAACTATTGATCATTGTACTTTATTTTGATGATCTCATATTGACAGGTGATGATCAGCTGATCAAATCTTGCAAGGAGGACCTTGCAAGAGAGTTAGAGATGAAATACATGGGGCTCATGCATTACTTTCTTGGCATGGAGGTATGGTAGGGTGATGGCGAGTTGTTTGTATCTCAGGGCAAGTATGCCAATGAGATACTCAAGAATTTTTGCATGGAGATAAAAAACCCATGGAGACACCTTTAGCAGGTAATTAGAGGAAGTAGGATACTACTTCAGGGGAAGTAGTGGAAGCTACTGTTTACAGGCAACTTGTGGTTTCACTCATATACTTGGTGAACACATGAATGGATATGTGCTATGTAGTTAACCAACTTAGTCAAGCGATGGTTAGGCCTACCAAGTTGTATTGGAATGTGGCAAAGCATGTGTTGATATACCTCAGGGGCACTTCTAAGTATGAATTATGGTACAAACAGAGAGAGGGAGTGAAGCTCCAAGGCTTCACCCACCAATGCAGAATTGGGCAGGGAGTCCATCCGATCGAAAAAGCACATCAGGAGGGATCTTTAGTATTGGGTCAGTGGTAGTTTCTTGGTAAACAAGGAAACAAAGATTGGTTGCACTCAGTTTGGCAGAGGCAGAGTACATGGCTGCGAGTCAGGCAACGTGTGAGGCCAGCTGGATAAGGAAGATCCTGGTTGGTTTGTTTGGTCAGTAGATGGATCCAACTATGATCTACTATGATAATCAGAGTTGTATCAAACTCTCTGAAAATCCAATATTTCATGATCGGTCCAAGCATATTGATATCTGATATCATCATCTCAGAGATTGTGTATTGAGGTGGACTCTGTTGTTAGAGTACATTCCCATGGAGGAGCAAGATGCTGACATTTTGACAAAGGCATTGCTAATATGTAAATTCGAGTTTCACAGAGACAGGATCGGGGTAGCTAATAATCCCTTTCTTGTTGTGAGGGAGTGTTGAGAAATGGCAACAAGAAATTCTAGTTTAATTTGTCCTTGAATTAAACTGAGAACTAAAATTGAATTCCATTCTCATAGAAACTTGTAAATAGTTAATTAAGTTTAATTCGCTTAGGAATTTCAAGTTGGGAGTCAATCTGTAGTCATGCATATGTTCTCCCTAAGTTTTAGGGGTCCAGTATGAGTTTAAATTGAGTTGGAAATTAGATCACTCATTTTACTGAGTTAAGTTTAGTTAAATTAATTCCAAATTGTTTTTGGAACTAATAGAGGACTAATAGTTAGTTGGTGCACTAATGCATCCACTAGTGCTACTCCAATTAACTGAAGATTCCCTCATGAGAAACTCATGCATGTCAGTTCATAGAAAGACCCAGTGGAGACTAGAGTGCAGGGATGGTGTACTATTGGTGGTATTATTTACTGGAGTGTAAATATCATGCATGCATTAGAGATCGATCCTATGTTTGGATTGTGCAGTTTTGGAAGCATGAATTCCATTTAAATACGGGCTATTCATCCTAGGAATTATGCAAGAGATTAGGGGCTTGGAGAGCTGCTAAATAGGCTAAGGATTTAGCTTAAGCTATCTTGTGAGCTGAGAGAGTTGAGCATAATTGTGCGGAATTGTTCTAGTGAGAACAAGCGTTGTATCTTCACTCATATTTCTAATATATGCAATACAAATAGCGGGGTTTTGAGCACTGGCTTTCCCCATATACATCTTGTGTTATGTGCCATTGATTTATCTTCTTCTTATTCATATTGTTTTCATTGATATATTGGCTTCCGCTAGTTGAAAGTAGAAGTAGATTCTTGTCTTTTGCTTTAGTACATTGCATGAGCTTATGAGTATACAGGATTTTCTACAAAAACCACCTTAGAATCTTTTGGAAGAAGAAGATTCAAAAATATTTTTTAATTTTCATGAATTTCTAGATTCGGCGCACTTGCAAAGTAGAGAAACATGCACTAATCAGCACATATGCTCGGTTATGGAACTTGCAACTATACCAAGTGGAAAGGAATACACGGTACGTTGGGGCTAAAAACATGTTTTTTGAGCAGATAGACCTAGAAAATCAGACTTTTTGGAGAAATATTATTAGGGATTTGCAAAGGGATTATGACAAAGTGTTCAAGGATGTTGATTGATCTGCTTTTAGGGACTTTTGAGTAGATGTGGCTAAATGACCTGTAACATATTGACCCCTAAATTACAAAGTTAGAAGCAGTGGTTGAGGACAGAAGTGCTTTACATTGTGACAAGTCTGGATCAGGAACACATTAGGTCAATCATAATGATCCAAAAGTACATGTACAATGATAAAAAAGTCTCATCAACTCATGACATAGTGTGGACCCATGCTTGGATGATTGTTTGAATGAACATATCCACCATACTTTGTAATCTTATATGATTCCTGAAATCACTTCCCATATGGATGGAACTAGATCCGGGGTCTTCTACCTCATGACTCAATAGTACGGTCTAACCATGCGAATAAATGTGCTAGAGTCGAACATGGTAGAAACCATCTAATTACTGGCCAATGATGTAAGATGTTAACAGACATGAGAGAAACCATTGATAAGGAGAATGGATCTCAAGGTACTATAGTGCAATCTATGTGGTGTGAATGAATGAGCTAAAGTTCAACACTACTCAGAATCTTTCAGTGGAAGGCCAATGATGAAGACCTATCACTGAGAGTGATGAAACTTTCCATTAAGGTATGCAAGCTCCAAGGTACCGAAAGGAATTTCTAATTCAACTTCCTGGATAATAAGTTGATGTCAATAGGAAGTGACCCATCGTAGGAGGACCTTAATGTATCCCTCATCAATGACACAAAACAGGTATCAAGATTTGAGACAGAATGATGTCGATACAAAGCTGGTTCAGGAGCGGAAGAAATGAAAAAAGGCTTAAGGTATTGTAGCAAATGTTAACTGAAGGACTTTTCTTGAAAATATCGTTGACACTTTATGGATTTGGCAACATTGACCCAAAATCGATTACATAGGTTTTTGATATGGTGTGATTAACCAAAGAGGGAAGCAGATTACCCAACCCAACAGTCACGAAGATGAAGTGAAAGACTGTCATGTTCAAGAGCGACTCATTGCCATTAATTGGTTAAGAACCTTGTTTTCCAAATTTCCCCAACCATTTATTGTTAGTACCTCTTTATTTTTGACAATATTGACGATGATAAAATATACTTCATCTATAAGTTCATCCTTCAAATGGATCCTTCTGTGTATATTTAACGAACCTTGAGAAGGAGTGGTTCGGTCTCGTCATTCTTGATGAGTCCAACGTTGTTTAATGTTTTCACAAGTCCAACGAAGGTGTGACTTGGCTTATTTTTCATGTTTAGATAGTTTGGAAAAGAGACGAAAAAGAAAACTCCAAAGGCTCATTTTTGTAAATTTAGTCTCTTGAGTCTGGAAAGGCAGAAAATGATACTCAGGAGAACCTGTTAGTCATATTTGACAAAAGTATTCCTCTTTCGTAAATAGTCTATGCCAGTCTAGAAAAGGGTTAAACTTATATTGTGCATACACCTTTTCATTTACTTTAACAAGTCCGAAAAGATAATTGCTCAGAAATCTTTTGATATTTAGGGAGTCTGAAAAGAGTTGAAAGAGGACTCCAAGGGGTTCCTTTTTCGTAA
Source organism: Pinus taeda (assembly GCA_000404065.3). NCBI lineage: Eukaryota > Viridiplantae > Streptophyta > Pinopsida > Pinales > Pinaceae > Pinus > Pinus taeda. Next base: position 275,580 of record APFE031522003.1, on the reverse strand, counting down.
ATTCATAGAGCCCAAAAAAGAGATAAAAGTATGATATTTCATCAAAATGATCTATATTGAACTTAAAATTAACATAAAATCCTTCAACTAGCTTTCATCCTGCTTAGAGCACCACGAAAAGATTAAAAATACACGTTATATGGTAACATTCAGTCAAAATACTAAAAACATAACAAAATAATAATGAAATTAACCATAAATAGGAAAAAAAATCATTCTTACCATTTTCAGTCTACCTCTTGTGAATGAGATCTTAGTGATTTTTACCCTCAAACTTCAGCAGGTGATTACAGCGAATCCGGTGGACCATTTCGAGTTTAGTCAGTTCCAGGTAGGAGATTTGTCCTTACTCTTTCTTTTCATGGTTTCCATCTTTCATTTCATGCAAGTTTTGGAGATTTCCCAACATTTTAGGGTCTAATTTTTTACCTTAGGCACATCACACCCTCGTTGTATTGAAACATTAGGCTTGCCTTATTAACATTGGGAATAGTTGTTGAGAAATTTAGGGCATAGGATGAGGTGATTTCTCTTAGATGATAACTACTTGTGATGTAACTTTTACTTAGTGTTTTATTGGCTTCTTTATTTCTCTTGATTATGTTAAAGTTTTCTATCATCAAAGAGCTACCAAATTTTAAATAACCATGAGACAAGGGACACAAAATGTAGGTTATCATCCAGGGCCAAAATGTCTCCAACTTGAGAGGAAAACCCAAATGAATTCTTCTTTTTATAGAATCTTTAAGTGACGAATTCCAAGACCAAGACCCTTGACATACTAACCTCTCCAACACCCAGTCATAAGGCTTCCTTAAATAAATTCTCCTTACTTGAGTCAATGTTAGTCGAACTGATTGTTCCACCAAGGATGTGAGCTTCTCTTCGTGTTTTGGCCTATTACCACAGGCCTACAACTCTTGTCCTCTTCAGAAACCCTAATTGTAGCATGCTTAAGGGATAAACAATGATTTTATTCCTTGATTTCCTTTGCTTGGATAGTATGACCTTCTCCTGCAATTCAGCTTGATGGATGTCTTGTTTTATTCCTTAAATTAGCCTCTTAAGATCGTAGTGATAACTTCGGCTTCTTCTACGTAGAGAAAACTAGTCTTCCTCACATGTGTGAAAGGTATTTTCCAAAAATATATCATAATTACTTCAGCTTCTTCTCCTCTTTTTCTTCGCTTGATGGGAGGCTTCTTATCTTGTGTTTTTTGCACTTTTTCTCCTATTTCAAATGCTTGAACGAGTGCCCACCAAGCGAGGATAAGTCCTCTATATATACAGTAGTCTGCCCATGAAATAAGTAGACTTGTGAAAGTTTGTATGTCAACATGTTCTTTAAGAATGATCTCCATCTTCTTTTGAGGGCCGACTTGAAATAGTACTTGTGACAAGGCCTTCGAGGGTTTATGACACAAATAAATTCTCATTTTACAATATATAAGATTCCCAAATGGGTCTTCAACCCATGGCATTGACTCAATAGACTTGATGACTAAACATAATAGCTCACAATGGGAGCTTTATCTATAAAATAAAATTCCTTGAGCATGAAACCCATGACTCAAGCATAACATAAATAATTTTATTTTTCTTCTTTACCTCAATTACATAAAATCATGATTACACGTTTCATTATGAATATCGAACCGAGTTACATATTTTAACACTCCCTCTAGGGAGGTATTCATAATCCATACAAGGTACTTGGACATTCTCAATATGAAGAATTCTCATAAGAACAGTCGGATTGGTAACCCATCTATATAGCATCATATCATTCAGCATTGTCACATAGCAATGCCCTGACTAAAAAATCTATCTCTCCACAAGATCAGACAACAACGTTGGCAAGACCAATGATTTATAGACACCCTCATCATTGTCTCTCTCAGAACATACCCCACCCAAGTTTTCTCAGGGTATGTTCCCCCGGGGCTATTCTTACCTTGGATTCACAGTCCTCAAAGAATGTCATTCCTCTATGAATACTCTTATATTGGATGCCCTACCACATCCTCAAAGAGTATCAGATGCCATATTCTTACCCAATCCTCCATTCTATCTTCCTAGGTGAAGACAAGAATGATGTGTCTATATCTCCTCATGGCCTTCACTAAGACTTACGATTGTTAGTATTGGTATATTGCATGACACATGAAGTAGAGAACCATATATTTCACTACCTATTAACCAAGGATGACCAAACCATTCCATAAAAGGAATGTACCCGTGCTGCCTAGTAATCAAGGATTTTTCAAGCTCCCTCTTGACCAGGGACTTGCTTCAAGCAAATATTTAGGTGGAGATCATGGGGAAACAAATTTCTTGAAAACATCCTCTTTTCAATGTCATGAACTTATTTTTCTTTATTCAAGAGTCTTCATATTTTTGGGACTTCTTTGTAGGGAATCAACCATCCATCACTTTCATTCATGAATCGTGTCAATCATGTCATCCGTCTTTTCATCCTGCCACATGAGCATCAGTTGTAGAAGACATCCACTGCTCTTCCCTTAGTAGCCCCGCATAATCCCATCCATATATTGTTAAAAAATAGAAATGGAACATTAAATCAAAAATATACTTGTGATGGTCTTTCATCATGTCATCTACTTGTTTGCATCAACATCCTGCATATATATATTGACACATCTCCAAAAAGATATATCATGTCAAGGGTCTTTTTTTTATTTTTTATTTTTTTTCCTTTTGTCAGACTTCATATCTTTCTCATGGAGATATCATAGTCAAATATTCTAGTCCTTGGATGTTGATTTTCTTCTCCATAGTTGCATTTTTCGTGATCTCTTCCTTTCTTTCTTCACACATTTCTTTTCAGGAACTTCCAATCATAGTTCCTCCAATTTTTTCAACCACCTCATATTTCATATGAGTACATATTATGTTGATTTCATATATTCAATGTTTGGACCATGCCTTGATTCATCCTTCCAAAGGTGGATATCCTTTTCTTTTGATCATGCTTTCGAGATAGAGCATTCATTCATGATATATGCAACCATATGACATGATTCAATTAAATATATGTGTACATACCTCATTTCTTTCTTTAGGTCATCTAGATATTCTTCAACATCTTCCTTGATTAAAAAAAAAATCAATCCCTTGATCTGGTTCACTTGTTTTGTCACCATACCATCATCCCATGAATCCCATACAAGTTGGAATTTCTGATGAGACACTTACTTCTTCCAATAGGTGAACCTTCCAATAAAGATTCTAATGGAGGATCTTGATTATCCTAATCCCACAAATTCTCCTTTTGAATGATGTATGATGAGCTCTGTTAGGGTCCTATAATTTATAGTATCTCAAGGTAATTGAGTATTGTATCTCAGGAATCTTATTTTGTAAATACTTGTCATTCTGCCAATGATTTCTAAATAAAAAGAAAAAAATAGAATAAAAAGTGAAAAGAGGGTATAAAGAAGAAAAATAAAGAGAAAAACAAGAAAATTGAAAAGCAAGAAAAGATTGAATCCCACCAAAAGAAAGAAAATCAAAAAAAAGAAATAATATTGAAAGTGTGGCAAGTCTAAATGCCACTACTCATAGATAGTTTTTGCTTCATTTCTGTAAAATAAAAGTTGTGTGCAGCTTGTTAAAAATGTCACAATCCCTAGTCTTAAGTTTAATCATGATTAAACTCCTTTCAATTTTTGTAAAGTAAGATAGAGAATAAAGTTTTACCCAACAGTTCAATCTAGGTAAATCAGCAGTTAGGTAGAAAATGACATTGATCCAATTGTTTAATCTGGATCAATAGGAGAAATAAGGGATAGGTTAGATAGTTTTTTTCATTATGCATAAAAGAAAATAAAAGGGGCTTGCTAGTCTAAGTGCACGCTAGAGACAGAAATTAAAATGCTATTCTAGCTAAGGGTGGGTAGATTAGGTGATTTCGTAAATATTTGCCTATATAAATTTTGTCCTAAGTTTGAGGATATCATGAAAGGTCATAATATGCATGATGGGATAAAGTATTTCAAAATGTTTTATTATTCATCCCTTATCCTAAGTTCAAAGGATAAAAATGTGCACTGGGATAAAACTACTTTATATATTACATTTTCTCTTATCCTAAGTTCGAAAAGAAATATCATAAGCGCAAGCGGACAGATCTTGTTTGTCGTTTATGGATAAAGTGAAACCGTTTGAAGGCATCGGGATTTGATCCCACAATTGATCAATGAACCTCAACCATTTTCGGCCCCCCTTCGCATTCTGCCTTTACCGTTGGGGCGAGTCTAGAAAGTGGTTTCTCCCGCTGGACCCCATCACTTACATGGCGCGTTCTTGTGATTTCGCCACTGAAATCGTTAGCCGCCCACTACCCCCTCCGGAAATTGCCTTTCCCTTGTCCATCCTGTCGTGCCCCACCACTCTTCCTCCACCACTCATCGCCCACCATGTGGCATGACCATTGGACCAATTGAATGTGTGCCAGGCCAAATTACCATTCTTCATTTATTTCGATTTCTCCCGGGTAATCGTTCAACCTAAGAGTCCCACGCCATTTCCAACGAGACGTTTGTCATAGTGTTTAAAATAACTCTGAGCTTGTCATTCTCACCCCTTTCACTCCTGATTGTTTCTGTTATTCATAATTTCCCACAACAATCTCCGTCAGAGCATTTCTGTGGCTAGACTGCGACAAAAACCAACTTTTCTTTCATTTTCACCGAACAGTCCATTATTTTGCTAACCACGGTAAGCCTCCTCTGCAAATTCATCTCGTTCACAAATTATTTACAGTCATGCCTCCTAAGACTAAGACAAGATAAGACCATTAATCCTTTAATTCCAACTTCTATAGATTTAGATCATATACCATTAGTGGATAGAGATTATAGGATAAATTATATTCAGTGTGACTGCGATTTTCTGGAACTATATTGTGGTTAGAGGATAAGCACACAGGCAAGACCGATGAAATTAGGCTCTAGGAGTCCAACCTTCCCCATTATATCTTCCCCTTGACAATCCAAGCCCCGGAATTTACTAGAAGACGTCAAGCTTGTTATATCCCTGCCCAGAGAGCCATAATTTCCCCTACAGGTGAAATTCTTTTCACCATCATAGCTCAATCCATTGACCAAATGATCTTGGCCCCCACTGTGGAAAATTTTTCCCCCTTTTCCCGAGAAGCCCTTACCTAGCTTTATCAAAAGCTGGACTTTTCCACTAGAGCCAGAATTTTTGAAATTTTCTAGCCATAGAATTCCCAATTACCCAAAAAGAATCCTTCTTCTATTTTCCTTGATCAAGCCAAACAGATCATTTCCATGATTTCTCACATTTTAGGCTATCATTTCGATTAGTGGGTAGATGAACCCATTTTAGGATTCCTTTCTATATTTTCCACGGACAGGAAGCCCTCTATGATTTTCAACTTCAGCCAATTCTTGGCTGACAATATCCATGAGGAATTTATTAAGTTTCCTACAGAGCTTGTGTTTAATTACACCTCTGTTTTGATTTAGATTATCCTCTTTATCAAGCAGACAAGTTCAGTTTTGCATTGCAGAAGATGGATGATGCAGGGAACCAGTAGCCAGTGATTTTTTGGACCTCATTGGTCATGAGAGAATAGAAAGAATTCACCTATAAACATATTATTGAAGACTTTGTTCATCCAGCCATGAACATTCTGAACAGTGTAGTACAACCCAAGATCAGTGAGGATATCAAAAGAATTTTACACTTGTCAGATCAAGCAAAGATTTGATATTGGTACCTATACCAAAATTACATATAAATTAGGGTGTATAGATGTGATTTATCCCCCTAAAAACTCCCCAAATACTTCCCAATGAGGATCTTTGCACTAGAGTATATCAAGCAGATGTTGAACTCAGATGATATTCACTCTGTAGTGGCCAAGAATAAGGCACAATTTAGAATAAAAACACAGGTGGGCCCATTTGTGTGAAACACCAAAACAGGAGGTGAAGAGGCAGATAGAATATTGAAGGAGATGAAGTTCAGTTTGAGATTTACATGGTCTTATGACCCCTGTGGCATCATCTCAAATCTCAGAGTGGAAAACAAGAACACTCCCTACATTCATACTTCAAGGCTAGACATAGAGAAGTATGCCAATCATATGGAGTGGTCAAAAAATACCTTGCAGGAAGCTGAAGCGCAGCATGTTTCTACTTCCAGTTTGCAGACTCTTTTTCCTCGGGAAAAATCAAGAAAAAGGCAGAGGGCGGAAGGATTATCATCTACTACTGGAAGTGAAGCTAGAGAATTCATAATCTGTTATAGAAAGAGACCAAAGGTAACTCCCAGACCAGAAGCAGACAAAGAAACTGAAGAGCAGGCAGCCATCATCATCACAGATTCACCACCTGAAACTACCAAGTTCACTACATCTCCTTCTGAACCTTCATCTTCACAAGGTCATAGGGAGACTGAGCTGGAATCACAAACTATCCAAACAGAAAAAGAAAAGACAGTTTTTGACAGGTACAGGGAGATAAAGCTTAGAAATGAAATTCTGAAAAACAGCACTTATAAACAATTCTGGAAGCAGACCTCCAACTCACAGATTAGGTTGCTATCAGTTTTTGACACAAAGCATGGTAAAATGGAGATGGTCTTTCTTGAGGCCCAGATTCCACAATCAAAATCAGCAGAAGACTATAAGATTACCACCTTTGAATTCATCACAAAGGACATACATCCCATTGATCAAATGGAGTTGCAAAAGCAAAGTGGTGAGATGGTATCCACCACTATGACTAACACTGCCATGTCCTTGTCCAAATTGCAGGTTTCTTTGAAAATGTACAGTCATAGATGAAGATGGATAAAGTGTCCTCCTTTGCTAAAGATAACAGGATCAAGTCTTCGGAAGACTTGGTGATTAAGATAGGGTGTGACCCTAAAGATGTCAATGTTGTTGAAGGGATTGTTAAAAATAAGAATCTGGACATTGCAGAATTGAGGAAACAGCTCAAGCTACTAGCTACAGAAGAACTAATGACCAAGGATATTGAAGAGGGTGACACACAAAAAGCAGATATGATTAAATTAATTGTAGAACAGAATGTGCAGATTAGACAGATGGAGGCAGAATTGGAGAAACTAATAAAGGAGAAGGAAGATAGTTTGAAGATGGCCATTTTTCCCCTGGATGATGTACCTATCTCTCGGCTTCCATCAATAGGATCAAATACTATAGCTACTTCTTCCACTCAGACTGCAAGTCTTGAACAGGTAACCCAAACACTATAAAACATGTCACTGTAGTCAAAAGAGATTGAGGCTTTGCAGAGCCACATCAAAGCTTTGGAAGTGCAAAAGGCCAAAGTTGAAGCTACTCAAACAATTGAATTGGAGAAATCCTAGAGACTGTTGGAAAAGTTGCGCCAAGTATAGAGAGACACTTCAATTGGTCAGACCTTGGCCCAAGCCAAGGAGATTATTTGGATGAATATATTAGACTCTATGAATGATATTTGGCCTTCTATCCAAATCATATTTGAGCAGTGCAGATTAGACAGATGGAGGCAGAATTGGAGAAACTAATAAAGGAGAAGGAAGACAGTTTGAAGATGGCCATTTTTCCCCTGGATGATGTACCTATCTCTCGGCTTCCATCAATAGGATCAAATATTGTAGCTACTTCTTCCACTCAGACTGCAAGTCTTGAATAGGTAACCCAAACACTATAAAACATGTCACTATATCCAAAAGAGATTGAGGCTTTACAGAGCCACATCAAAGCTTTGGAAGTGCAAAAGGCCAAAGTTGAAGCTACTCAGACTATTGAATTGGAGAAATCCCAGAGACTGTTGGAAAATTTGTGCCAAGTATAGAGAGACACTTCAATTGGTCAGACCTTGGCCCAAGCCAAGGAGATTATTTGGATGAATATATTAGACTCTATGAATGATATTTGGCCTTCTATCCAAATCATATTTGAGAAGAAAAAGCTAATAGAGAAGGATACTAAAACCATTGTGCAAGGAAGAGAAAAGCTGGGAGAGATTCCAACAGAGGCTTCTAATATAATTAAGTTCTTAAAATCAAAGTCCAAATATGAGCTGGAGGAAGTAGGGGTCAGTGATAGAACTGCCACCATTCTGGAAGTCAAGAAAGTCCTGACAAAAAGAAATCTCATTGATCAGTTGGAAGAAAGGTGTGAAACCTTAAAGCTGCAAGTAAACAAGTTTACAAACAGAATTGAAGCCTTAATGCAAAAGGTATTACAAGTTGATCACTCAAGAAAACTATATCCTGAAAATGAATGAAGTAGCTAAAAGCAACATTAAGTATAGTGGAATTAAAGGAGCTATGACAACAAAGGAATTCCTGGAGACCATGTCAAACGATTTCCATGCACAAAATGAGGTAAAACATATTTTTACCGTAAAACCAACTTTTTCCAAATACACAAAGGTAGATGAAATTTACTGTAGGGTAACAAAGTTGACAGTACCATACGAAAAGAGATGGGAAGAATTGGTAGATTTACTAGATTAAAGGATAACTCAGGAGCAGTAAAACAACTTGCCATCGTAGCAGCCAGCATGAGGGTCAGTTCAGAATTGCAACATTGTTTCGAGATGACTCAGCAACCGAAACCATCGAAACAGGGCCACCTTTCTCTTCAACAACCTACATGGCCTATTCTTTTGCCATGATTAGATGATATAGTTTGTAATTAGGCTAATAATACAATTTTGATTTAACAGAGATTCTATAAAGCATTTTTGTAAATTTTCATTATAAATACTTCGTTGTTTGAAGTATTAAGGGTTGATTTCCAAATGTTATTTCCTTCTGCATATTGTAACTTTCAAAGCACTGGAGCATCAATAATACAGGGACCTTTCATAGGATTCATGTGGTGTACTAAATGGTGATGTGTCTCTTATGTCTATATGTTTAAACACTATTTTTCCTTTCTCTCTTATTCTAAATTTCTAAATTAATCAATAGAAACTGTGATAAATAGGATTTGTTATCTAAAGTGCCTTATTTTGGTTGTTGTTACTTTTAATGTTTTCCACTGAAGTCATATCAAAGAATTATTAATTACACTTTGGTTTCTACTGAACCTTACACTTCTGTTATTCCACAATTCATTTAATTTCTGAAAGATCCAATTAGTGCAACCTAGCTTGCCCTGTGAGAACTCCTCTAAAAATTGATGCAAAACTCCAGTTTAGTTTATAGACTCCATAGCCCAATAGAATTATATCACTCAAATCAACCAAACCTATCAAACAAAACAAAAAACTACAGTCATAACTAGCCTAAAATTCATATAAAAAAAAGCTAAATTAAATAGAGAGGTCCCTCTCTGAAGTTCACAGGGCTAGATACCAGCTTCTAAAGTGGTTTTGATGTTGTCCAATGTGTTTACTCCCTCGACCTCAAAAATATAGAACGACGACATAGTGGCGACCATACTGGGGACGAATACTTCTTAATCTAAAACATTATTATTCCCTGGTTTTTAATTAGTATTTCATCAAACAACTGTTATATCATTATTATGAAATACATGATCTAAGGTTGTTATTTTGTAAATATTCTACTGAGTCATTGATTTGATTTTATTTGTGTGATGATTTTTAATAGACCTGACTCCAAAAATAATTTTCACTAGATCTCACCTTGATCTTAATCCTACTAAATTTGTAGATAACCCTGAGAAGCTGGTGAGAAAGAAGAGTTTTACAGAGAGTCAAGTTAGTAATAGCCCATTGTCTAGATTCAATTCTCTTCCTAAGAATATTCCTTTCTCAATGTCTAATTCACTCCCAGAGAAATTTGAAACTATACAAGAGTTTGATTTTCCTTTCCAACATAGTTTGTTTAGATCAAAGTCTGAGGCTTTCGTAGACCAAACTATCGTTGATAAAGCCATACTGCAACCGTGCATACCCCAGACCCAACATTTTGAAGTCGATCCTGATCTAGAATCTTTACAACAATTTGACAAATTACAAGGTCTAGTTTCAGCGTTGGATCAAGTTATTGAAGAAGATTTTATTCAACAACCTGTTGAATTTTCTGCTTTGACAGTTGCAGTAGCCTCTTTATCTAGTTAGTCTTCCCAACTTGTTCAACTACAACCTCCCGATCATACTCATTCCATAGTTTCAACCTCCTCACCTGTGATCTCTCAAACTATTATTCCTGTTATCACTGTAGTTATCAAAACTACACCTGCATTAGGTTCATCTTCAAGTCAATCTTCCAGAACAATTATGGCAGGTAGGTCTGCACCTTTGTTGTTACCAGGCCAGCTAAATGTTATGCCTGGGGATTATCAATCTAAAATTGTGACCTTTGATAATACTGGTGCTTATACTGCTCAACAGCATGTGGATAGGATGAATGATGTGTTTGACCTTCAAGAAGTAGATGAAGTTAATGTTAAAATGAGATTGTTTGCTCAGATTTTAGAAGGTGATGTCAAGAAATGGTTTAGGTGTTTACCTGTAGGAAGTATAGCCAACCTTGATGCTTTCCATCAAACCTTTTTAGCTAGATGGGAGATCAAGAAAAATCCACTTCAACTCCTAAATGAATATAAAAGACTAAAAATAAAACCAAATGAAAGTGTGGAAGAATATTGTGAACGGTTCAATATTGTTTACAACTCCATTACACAAGACATAAAGCCCTCCCCTGGCCTAGTTCTAATTGATTTTCCAGATGGTTTTGATGTAGACATGGAATATCAACTCACAAAGAGAGACCTAGAAACTTTGGAAGAAATGCAAGCAAATGTTATTAAAGTTGAAGCTAACATCCTCACCAAGAAGGCCAAACTGAAGTCTGAAAGCATAGTTACCATAAAAGAAGAACCTTCTACTTCTGATGTTGATCATAACATTGATAACCTAGTGAGAGTAGTGAATCAGATGATGCAAAGAGTAAACATTAATGACCAAACTCAAGTAAGAGAGAACCAAAATGCTCCTCAAAATAGAAACCAAAACTTTAGAAGGAATGTTCCCCAAATTAAACAAAGAGAACAAAAGGGTCTAGACTAGCAGGTTCGACCTCCTTTTTAGGAAAATTACACAGATGATGAGGGGAATATTGTGGAATATTTGGAGGATAATCAAATAAATTTTATGGGAATAAGCGATGATGAAGCAGTTTTCCTCACTCAAGAGGAGCAGGAACTTTTTCTCCTAGCCCAAACCGAATTGGATTCTGAAGAGTCAAATGAATATAAACAAGGGTTTGAAAAATCACATATTGGAAGTCCACAAGCAGTACAACCTTAGGAGTAAAAAGAATCCTGACAATATCAACTCCAAAAGCTCAGATATTCCTGTTAAAAAGTCATCTGAAAATGAACTTAGGAAAACCACAGACAGCCTTCCTAAGAAAAATGTGGATAATTCTAGTAAGAAGAAGGTAGAAATCCCTGTCAAAAAGGTAGTTAACCGTGTTTCTAAAACTACTCAAATAGATGTCCCAACCATGAGTCAAAAAAAAGAGTCTATGACTAAACAAATCACATATCAATTTTAACTTCCTAACTTAAGTAAGATTCAAGCATCGTTCAACATTGAGAACGAATTAGCTAAATTGAAAATCCCTATTCCTCTCACAGAATTAATGAGTAAAAACATGTACAGACCCCAAGTAATGAAAGATTTAAACATAGGGGAAAACATTGACTCTGTGAAGTTAAATGATGATGAGCCTGAACTCTTATTTGGACTAGAAGTTGAAGGCAAAGCATAGGAAGGAGGTGTTCGTCCATTCTATGTTAGCCTGAATATTCATGAAAATTTTCTCCATAATGCTATGTTAGATTCAGGTGCCTCCCACAATTTAATGTCTAAAGTTGTTATGGAGAAATTAGGACTTGGCATTACTAGACCTTACAAAGACTTGTAACTCCTTTGATTCTAGCAAACTCAGATGCCTAGGTCTTATCAAAGACCTATGTGTTACTTTAGCCCAAATCCCTGCTAAAATTCTAGTAATGGACATAATGGTTGCAGACATTCCCCCTAAGTATGGCATGTTGTTGTCACACTCACGGGGAGAAAAATTACAAGGTACACTGCAAATGGACATGAATTTTGCTACCATACTAGTTTTCGGGAAGCAAAGAAGATTATATCGGGAAACCTTGATGAAATTCACAGTGAGTAGTCAATACAAACCTCACAACTATCCACTTTATTTTGTTTATTTGTATTTGGATTCTTTCATTCTTTACAATGATGGGGATGTCAACACTCAAGTGATCAATGCTGAAACTAAAATTTCTAAAACAAACCTAGTCCAAACACAAATAACATAGCTAAAAACTTCTCGTGAACCTCTTTGGAACATGAGTTTTGATGGCTTTTGCAACAAACATGGTGTTGAAGCAGGAATTTGGGTGGTTAATACACGAAATAATCATGTTGAGGGTCATTCATATAGGCTTAATTTTCAATGTACTAATAACATAGCAGAGTATGAAGCCCTTATTTTAGGATTGTAGTTGTTAAAAAAGTTAGGTTCTAAGAGAATCTCCATTCAAGGGGATTTTGAATTAATTATCAAACAAATTAAAGGAGAATATTCAGCCAAACATCCTAGGATGAGAGCATATAGAAATGTTGTGTTTGACTTCCTAGAGAGTTTTCTTGAATATGACCTTTCTGCAACTCCAAGAAAACAAAACATCATGCCAAATAATCTAGCATTTTCAGCTAGCTCTTGTAAAATTCCTTATCCTAATCAAGAATATGCACTGGATGTAAAACACCAACCAGTTGTACCTAATAACATGAGATATTGGCAGGTGTTTGGAAATGATAAACAAATTGAAAGTTTCCTGCAATCGAGAGATGAATTTTGAGATGACAGTATTGATTTGGAATCTGAAGTAGATAGTCAAATTGTTGAACATTCTGATCCAAAAAGGCAATTAGATAATTTAGATGTAAATACAACCGTAGATAAAATTGTAAATAATTTAGAATTGCTTGAAATAGATCCAGAGGAAAAAAAAAAAAAAAAAGAGTTTGAAACACTCCATCTTAAAGATAATGTTCTGCCTACAAGTCTAGCTCCACTAGAAGAATTATTTGATTTCAATGATGTGGCTAAAAAGCCTAAGATTGAGCCATCAGGAACAGTTGTTAAAGACTGTAATTTAGGTACTGAAAAGGACCCAAAAATTATAAAACTATCTAAATCAATCCCAGTAGCAGAAAAACAAAAATATATTGCTTTATTCAAGGAATTTAGTGATGTTTTTGCCTGGAGCTATGAATATCTTAAAACATATGACACAGAAACTATACAACACAACATTCCAATTAAAGAAGATCAGAAACCCGTTAAACAAAAACTTCGCAAAATAAATCCGCTTTTTATGCCTTTAATTGAGAAGGAAATCAAAAGAATGTATGATTCTAAAATCATAGTTCCTCTTAGGTACTCTAAATGGATTTCCAATATTGTGCCAGCCAGGAAGAATATGGGTGAAATAAGATTGTGTATAGATTTCATAAACCTAAACAAAGTTTCCCTAAAAGACAACTATCCCCTACCTAAAATGGATCATATTCTACAAATGGTAGTTTGATATTCTAGGATATCCCTATTAGATGGTTTCTCAGGTTATAAGTAGGTCTTAGTTCATCCAGAAGATCACAAAAAAACAACCTTTACCACTCCATGGGGTACCTTCATGTATGTGAAGATGCCTTTTGGATTAATGAATGTTGGGGCCACATTTCAAAGAGCAATGGATATTGCTTTTGCTGATGAAATTGGCGGATTTATTGTGATCTATCTAGATGACATAACTGTATATTCTAAATCTGATGAAGAGCATCTCATGCACCTGAGAAGAGTATTTGAAAAATGTAGGAGGTTTGGGATTTCACTAAATCCTAAGAAAATAGTGTTTGGCCTTGAAGAAGGAAAACTTCTTGGTCACATCATATCTAAGGAAGGTATTAAAATTGACCCTAAAAGGATTGAAGCTATTATGAAAATAAATCATCCCAGAAATATTAAAGAACTTCGGTCATTTATTGGAAGAATAAACTTCCTAAGAAGATTTATCTCTAACCTTGCAGAACTTCTCAGAAACATCACAAACATGCTAAAATGAGATTCTGAAATCAGGTGGAATGTTGAAGCTATGCAATCTTTTGACCAGATTAAACAGGCATTAACAAAGGCACCAGTCCTTATTAGTCCAGATGTACTAAAGATATTATAATTTTTTCATTTGCTTCTGAACATATTGTTGCAGTTGTCCTTTTGCAGAAAAATGTTGATGGATATGAACAGCCCATTGCTTTCTTTAGCAAGGCCTTAAGGGATGTTGCACTCAAGTACAACATAATGGAAAAATAGGCTTTCGCACTGATAAAAGCAATTAAAGATTTCAGGGTATATAAACTTCATTCTCATATAATTGCTTATGTGCCAATTGTTGCAGTTAAAGACATCTTGACACAGAATGGACCAGATGGAAAAAGAGGCAAATGGATTGCCATCACCCTGGAATATGACATGGAAATCAAGCCAACCAAGCTCATCAAAGGACAAGGATTAGCCAAATTGATGGTTGAATCTAATTTTAATGCTTTAGATATCAACTTTGTAGTTGAATTGGATGATCATGAGGAATATGTGACTCCACAACTATTATGGCCTCACCCTAGTATGCTGACCTTATTTATGTTTTATTTAATTTAAATGCTCCTCCTGGTCTAACAAAAACAAAGGATAGATTTTTGAAACTAAAGGCAGTTAAATTTTGCATCATAGAAAATACACTGTATTGGAAAGATGTTGGTGGTCGTTTGCTAAAGTTTCTATTGAGTGATGATGCAGAAAGAACAATGTAGTAATTCCATGAAGGTGACTATGGTGGCCATCTGTATTGGAAAAACACTGCGAATAAGATCCTTCGAGCTGGTTTTTACTGGCCTACACTTTTCCGAGATGTTCATAAAAGGATAACCTCTTGCCACAAGTGTCAAATCTTTGAGGGAAAAAGAAAGGTGTTTCCTTTACCTTTGAACCCCATATCTGTTGAAAGACCTTTACAACATTGGGGATTGGATTTCATTGGAGAAATTCATCCTCAATCCTTTGCTCAACATAAATGTATCCTTACTGCTATTGACTACTTCACCAAATGGATTGAGGCCACTCCTTCTAGACTAGCCACAGATGTTGTGATCATCAAATTCTTAGAAACCAATATCCTCTCTAGATTTGGTTGCCCAAACAAGCTTATTACAGACAATGTTGCAGCCTTTAGGTCTAATAAAATGATAGACTTCTGCAATAAATACCATATCACTTTGGGGAATTCAACTACTTATTACCCACAAGGTAATGGGTTAGCTGAATCTTCAAATAAAATTTTGTAAATATTATCAAGAAGCTCTTAGCAGACAACAAAAAGTCATGGCACAACAAACTCATAAATGCACTTTGGGCTAATAGGCTCACCACAAAGAAATCAATTGGTATGTCACCATAGTAATTGGTTTATGGAATGGATGTTGTTTTTCCATCCTCTTTGCGAGTTCCTATCATGAAGTTAATTCAGGAATTGCAGGCTGAGTCGAATGACATTCAAAGGAGGATTGATTAGACAGTCCAGTTGTAGCAATCCAGGGAAGAAGTTTATAATAAGGCTCAAGTCATTCATGAGAATATTAAGAAATTTTTTGACAAAAGGACAAAAGCAGATGATTTCACCATTGGTGATAAAGTTTTAAAGTGGGATTCTAAAAGAGAAGACAAAGGGAAGCATGGAAATTTTGACAATTTATGGATGGGACCTTATGTCATTTATGTTTTCAAAGGGAATAATGCATTCTTTATCAGAAATTTGGATGGGATAGAATTACCTGGTGGACCTATCAATGGCAAGATGCTCAAACACTATTTCTCTGAGAAATAGAGATTTTCTTACCATTTATCATTGTAAATATCATTGTCCTTATTTTTTGGATTGGGTGACCTATTAATAGAAGTTGAAGCCCGTAGAGAAGGCCCTGGGCTTCTTTTGATGAGTTACCATAAATATTGCAACAAAACAATCAGAGGTGGATGTTGTTGAAATAACAACTTAAGGATACTTATCAAATGTTCTCGGCACCTCACATGGAGAGTGCCATCCCCAGTTGGAGCCACTGTTAGGGTGCTATAATTTATAGGATCTCAAGGTAATTGAGTATTGTATCTCAGGAATCTTATTTTGTAAATACTTGTCAATCTCCCAATGATTTCCAAATAAAAAAAGAAAAAAATTGAATAAAAATTGAAAAGATGGTATAAAGAAGAAAAATAAAGAGAAAAATAAGAATATTGAAAAAGAAGAAAAGATTGAACCCCGCTAAAAGAAAGAAAAACAAAAAAAAAAAAAAAAATATTAAAAGTGTTGCAAGTCTAAATGCCACTACTCATAGATAGTTTTTGCTTCATTTTTGTAAAATAAAAGTTGTGTGCGTCTTGTTGAGAATGCCACAATCCCTAGTCTTAAGTTTAATCATACAGTGTAATCATGATTAAACTCCTTTCAATTTATGTAAAGTAAGAGAAAGAATAAAGTTTTATCCAACAGTTTAATTTGGGTAAATCATCAGTTAGGTAGAAAATGATATTGATGCAACTGTTTAATCTGGATCAATAGGAGAAATAAGGGATAGGTTAGATAGATTTTTCGTTACGCATAAAATCAAATAAAATGGGGTTGCTAGTCTAAGTGCACCCTAGAGACATAAATTAAAATGCTAGTCTAGCTAAGGGTAGGTAGATTAGGTCATTTGGTAAATATTTTCCTATATAAATTTTTTCCTAAGTTTGAGGATATTATGAAAGGTCATAATATGCATTATGGGATAAATTATTTTTAAATGTTTTATTATTCATCCCTTATCCTAAGTTCAAAGGAGAAAAATGTGCACTGGCATAAAACTACTTTACATATTACATTTTCCCTTATCCTAAGTTCGAAAAGAAATATCAAAAGCATAGGCAAATAAATATTGTTTGTCGTTAATGGATAAAGCGCAACCATTTGAAGGCATCAGAATTTGATCCTGCAATTAATCGACGGACCTCATCCGTTTTCAACCCTCCCTTCGCATTCTACCTTTACCACTGCTGGGGGCGGGTCCAGAAAGTGGTTTCTCTTGCCAGGCCCCATCCGTTACATGGGGTGTTCTGGTGATTTCGCACCCCCCACTGAAACTGTTAACCGCCTACTACCCCCTCCAAAAACTACCTTTCCCTTGTCCATCCTACCGAACCCCACCACTCTTCCTCCACCACTCACCCCCCGTCGTGTGGCATGACCGTTGGACCAATTGAATGCATTCCTAGCCAAATAACCATTCTTCATTTATTTCAATTTCTCCTGGATAACTGTTCAGCCTAATGGTCCCCGCCCATTTCCAACAGAACGTTTGTCATAGTGTTTAAAATACCTTCTAGCCTGTCATTCTCACCCCTTTCACTCCTGATTGTTTCTCTTATTCATAATTTCCCATAGCAATCTCCATCAGAGCATTTCTGTGGCCAGACTGTGATAGAACTGACTTTTCTTTCCATTTTCACCTAACAATCCATTATTTTGCTGACCACGGTAAGCCTCCTTTGCAAATTCATCCAGTTCACAGATTATTTAAAGTCATGCCTCCTAAGACTAAGACCCAAGATAATACCATTAATCCTTTAATTCCCCCTTCTGTAGATTTAGATCATATACCATTAGCGGATAGAGATTACAGGATAAATGATACTTAGTGTGATTGTGATTTTCTCGAACTATATTGCTGATTAGAGGATAAGCACACAGACAAGACCGATGAAATTAGGCTCTGGGAGTCCAACCTTCTCCGACTGCAATTTTCTGGAACTGTATTGTTGGTTAAAGGATAAGCACACAGACAAGACTGATGAAATTGGGTTATGGGAGTCCAACCTTCCCCGTTATATCTTCCCCTTGACATTCCAAGCCCCAAAATTTACTAGAAGATGTCAAGCTTGTTATATCCCTGCCCAGAGAGCCATAATTTCCCCTACAGGTGACATTCTTTTCACCATCACAGCTCAATCCATTGACTAAATGATGTTGAACCCCACTGTGGAAAATGCTGCCCCTTTTTCCCTAGAAGCCCTCACCCAGCTTTATCAAAAACTGGGCTTTTCCACCAGAGCTAGAATTTTTGAAATTTTCCTACCAGAGAATGCCCAATTACCCAAAAATAATCCTCCATATCCTTCTTCCATTTTCCCTGATCAGCCAAAACAAATCATTTCCATGATTTCTCACATTTTAGGCTATCATTTTGATCAATGAGTAGATGAGCCCATTTTAGGATTCCTTTCTATATTTTCCATAGACATCAATCCCGCTATGATTTTCAACTTCAGTCAATTCTTGGATGGAAATATCCATGAGCATTTTATTAATTTTCCTACAGAGAAGGTGTTTAATTACACCTTTGTTTTGATTTATATGTTCCTCTATTATCAAGCGGACAAGTTTAGTTTTGCATTGCAGAAGCTAGATGATGCAAGGAACCAGTAGCCAGTGATTTTTTAGACCTCATTGGCCATGAGAGAACAACAATAATTCACCTACAAACATTTTATTGAAGACTTTGTTCATCCAGCCATGAACATTCTGAATAGTGCAGTACAACCCAAGATCAGTGAGGAGATCAAAAGAATTTTACACTTGTCAAATCAATCAAAGACTGGAGATTGGTATCTGTACCAAAATTACACAGAAATTAATGGATGTGAATTAGCCCCCTACAAACTCCCCAAATACCTATCAATGAGGACCTTTTCACTGGAGTATATCAGGCAGATGCTTGACTTAGATGACATTCACTTTGTAGTGGTCAAGAAGAAGGCACAATTCAGAATAAAAACACAGGTGGGCCCATTTGTGTGCAACACAGGAACAACAGAGAAGAGGCAGATAGAATACTGAAGGAGATGAAGTTTAGTTTGAGATTTACCTAGTCTTATGACCCCTGTGGCATCATCTCAAAGCTCAGAGTGGAAAAAAAGAATACTCCCTACATTCATACTTCAAGGCCAGACATAGAGCAATATGGCAATCAGCTGGAGTGGTCAGAAAATACTTTGCAGGAAGCTGAAGAGCAGCTTGTTTCTACTTCCAGTTTGCAGACTCATGTTCCTCAGGAAAAATGAAGCAAAAGGCAGAGGGAGGAAGGATTATCATCTACTACTGGAGGTGAAATGGAGAATTCATAATCAGTTATAGAAAGAGACCAAAGGTAACTCCCAGACCAGAAGTAGACAAAGAAACTGAAGAGCAAGAATCCATCATCATCATAGATTCACCACCTATAACTACCAAGTTCACTACATCTCCTTCTAAACCTTCATCTTCACAAGGTCATAAGGAGACTGAACTAGAATCACAAATTGTCCAAATAGAAAAAGAAAAGACAGTTTATAACAGGTATAGGGAGATAAAGCTCAGAAAAGAAATTCTGAAAAACAACACTTAAAAACAATTCTGGAAGTAGACCTCTAACTCACAGAGTAGGTTGCTATCAGTTTTTGACACAGAGCATGGTAAAATGCAGTTGGCCTTTCTTGAGGCACAAATTCCACAACCAAAATTAGCAACATACTACAAGAGTACCACCTTTGAATTCAACACAAAGCACATACATCCCATTGATCAAATGGAGATGCACAAGCAAACTGGTGATATGATATCCTCCACTTTGACTAACACTGCCATGTCCTTATCCAAATTGTAGGTTTCTTTTGCAAATGTACAGTCACAGTTGAAGATGGAGAAAGTGTCCTCCTTGGCCAAAGATAACAGGATCAAGTCTTTGGAAGACTTGGTGATTAAGATAGGGTATGACCCTCAAGATGTCAATGCTACTCAAGAGATTGTTAAAAAGAAGAACCTGGACATTGCACCATTGAGGAAACAGCTCAATCCACTAGCTACAGAAGACCCAATGACCAAGCATATTGAAGAGGGTTAGGCACAAAAAGCAGATATGATGAAATTAATCATAGAACAAAATGTGTAGATTAGACAGATGGAGGAATAATTGGAGAAACTAATAAAGGATAAGGAAGATAGTCTGAAAATGGCCATTGTTCCCTTGGATGCTATACCTATCTCTTGGCTTCCATCAACAGGAGCAACTATTGCAGCCACTTATTCCACTCAGACTGCAAGTGTTGAACAGGTAACCCAGACACTATAAAACATGTCATTGTAGTCAAAAGAGATTGAGACTTTGCAGAGCCCAATCAAAGCTTTGGAAGTGCAAAAGGCCCAAGCTGAAGCTACTCAGACTGCTAAATTGGAGAAATCCTAGAGACTGTTGGAAAAGTTGCGCCAGGTAGAGAGAGACACTTCAATTGTTCAGACCTTGGCCCAAGACAGGGGGACTATTTGGATGAATATATTAGACTCTATGAATGATATTTGGCCTTCTATCCAAATCATATTTGAGCAGAAAGAGCTAATAAAGAAGGCTACTAAAACCATTGTGCAAGGAAGAGAAAATTTGGGAGAGAGGCCAACATAGGTTGCTAATATAATTAAGTTACTAAACTCACAGTCCAGATATGAGCTGGAGGAAGTAGGAGTTAGTGATAGAACTGCCACCATTCTGGAAGTCAAGAAAATCTTGACAAAAAGAAATCTCATTGATTAGTTGGAAGAAAGGTGTGAAACCTTAGAGCTGCAGGTAAACAGATTTACAAATAGAATTGAAGCCTTAATGCAAAATGGACTGCTCAGTATCTACGTCATAAATGACAATTTGATCAGTCAGGAAGACTATATCCTGAAAATGAAAGAAGTAGATGAAAGCAACATTAAGTTTAGTGGAATTAAAGGAAGTATGACAACAAAGGAATTCCTGGAGACCATGTCAAACGATTTCCATGTGTAGAATGAGGTAAAACATATTTTTACCGTAAAACCAACTTTTTCCAAATACACAAACGTAGATGAAATTTACCGAAGGGAAACAAAGTTGACAGTGCCAGATGAAAAGAGATGGGAATAATTGCTTGATTTACTAGATTAAAGGATAACTCGGGAGCAGTAAAACAACTTTCCAGTGCAGCAGTCAGCACAAGGGTCAATTCAGCATCGCAACACTCTTTCGGGATGACTCAGCAACCAAAACCATCAAAACAGGGCCACCTTTCTCTTCAACAGCCTATGTTGCCTATTCTTTTGCGAGGATTAGATGATATAGTTTGTAATTAGCCTAATAATACATTGTCAGTTTGACAGCAATTCTGTAAAGCATTTTTGTAATTTTTCATTATAAATACTTGACTTTTTGAAGTATTAAGGGTTGATTTCCAAATGTAATTTCCTTCTGCATAGTGTAATTTTCAAAGCACTGGAGCATCAATAATACAGGGACCTTTCACAAAATTCATGTGGTGTACTAAATGGTGATGTGTCTCTTCTATCTATATGTTTAAACACTATTTTTCCTTTCTCTGTTATTCTTAAATTTCTGAATTAATCAACAAAAATTGTGATAAATAGGATTCGTTATCTAGAGTGCCTTATTTTGGCTGTTGTTAATTTTAATATTTTCCACTAAAGTCAAATCAAAGAATTCTTAATTTCTCTTTGGTTTCTACTGAACCTTACACTTCTGCTAATCCACAATTCATTTAATTTCTGAAAGATCTAGTTAGTGCAACCTAGCTTTCCCTGTGAGAACTCCTCTAAAAATTGATTCAAAACTCTAGTTTAGTTTATAGACTCCATAGCCCAATTGAATTATAACACTCAAATCAACCAAACCTATCAAACAAAACAAACAAGTATAGTCATAACTAGCCTAAAATTCATATAAAAAAGAAAGCTAAATTAAATAGAGAGATGCCTCTCTGAAGCTAGCAGGGCTAGATCCCAGCTTCCAAAGTGGTTTTGATGTTGTCCAATGTGTTTAATCCCTCAACAATCTCAAAAATACAGAACGACAACAAGCTTTATACTAGATGACTTTCCTTTTCCCATTAGTATTCCTTATGCTTCTAATGAGGTTACCAAGAGCCTTATACAGACTTCTATTCTAGCTATCTTTCATGCTTCTTTATGATGATGCTACAAGCTCTTGCTTTTGATTGTATGCTTCCATTATGCCATCTGCTAATATGATGCATCCTATCATGCTTCTAATGATTCTTATAATGATAGTTATACCTTTACAACAAAAATTTTGAAATAAAAACTTGAAAATAACTAGGTGAGGAAGACTGTCTCAATCATTGTAGAGATATTTACTTCTTCCTTCTTGGATTTCTTCTTTTCAGCTTCTTCTACTTCTACAGTGATATGGGCTTCTTCCCATGCTCTTTTTTTGTTTTTCTTCTTGTTCTTAGGAATATTTCTTGTAGTGTCCATATTCTTGACATCCATAGCATTGAACCTTTTTCATATTCTTCTTTCATTTCTAAGGACGCAATTTCCCAAACTTCCCCTTTTGTCTATGCCATAGCAACATATGCTTGAGTTTGCGCATTTGATCCTACATCAATTTTTGCCTTCAACCTGGTTTCTTAAATTTTGCATAGTGACCATAGATCCTTGAATTGAGTAGCTTCCTCCTTCCCATAAATGCTTGATGTAAAGTTACCCATACCTCATGTAATGCATTAAATACTATGGTAGTCATCTCTTTGTCAGACATAATTTCTCCCAAGTCTTGGAGTTGATCCCTTATTTCAGATATCCTCATAAAGTATGAGGCTATTCCTTCTTCTTTCAATATCCTCCGCTTGTAGAGTTCTCTTCTTAACTAGATGACTTCTCCTGTAGTGCTTATGAAAATCAACTCTACAAGTTTGCCATAAATTTCTTTTGAAGTTTCAAGTTTCGATACATAGGGAATGAGGGGCTCCTTGATGGATTATATTAGAATCCTTTGGGCCCTTACTTCCCATTTCATATGCCTTGCGAGTGCTTGAGCATATCCTTTTAGAGGTTTGGTGATTGAGTGCTTGACATCGTCCATGACCTCATTTTCTTTGAGGTTTAGATCTTTCCTTTTCTTCCATGCAAGAAAACTTGAAGCCCCAACCAACTTGTTGCTTTCCTTGCAAAAAGAAATTTTGACAAATTCATATGTAGACATAAATATACTTACTTGAGAAGATGCCCCTTCAACCTGTTGCCTTATTGAATTTAATGATGATATAGCAAATTGGAAAACTTCTTATTGAAGATGCTTTTCTTCAAGACTAAGCCTTTGCTTCCAAAGACAGGGATATCCTTGAACCCTTTGATGATTATGACAACATCCTTTCTTCTCTTAGATGAGTAGACTTCAAGTTACTTTGACTTTTATATCTCTTTAACTTGAGTAGAAGTAGGGCCTTTGTGGTCTTTTTCCTTGATCTTGAGAGAGGATTCCAAGAAAGCTTCTAGTGTAGACTTTTTCTTTGATTTCTCTAGGGTTTTGACACTTTTATTCTAGATGATGATGTATCCCTTGCCTTCTTAGAGATGAGAGTACCTTGTTGATTCTTTGATGTCCTTGATGCCTTTCTAGAACTTTGGTCTTTGAGTACTTGAGAGTCCCTTATTGAGTTTCCCTTCCTTGACTTGTCACCTTAGCTCTAATACCATATTGAGAAATTTAGGGCATAGGGATGAGGTGATTTCTCTAGGATGATAATTGCTTGTGATGCAACTTTTACTTAGTCTTTTGTTAGCTTCTTTCTTTCTCTTGATTATGTTAATGTTTTCTGTCATCAAACATCTACCAAATCATAAATAAGGATGAACAAGGAACACAAAATGTAGGCCAACATCCAGGGCCAAAACCTCTCCAACTTGAGAGGAAAACCCAAACAAATTCTTCTTCTTATAGAATCTTCAAGTGACAAATTCCAAGACCAAGACCCATGACCTACTAACCTCTCCAAGACCAAGTCACAAGGCTTCCTTAAATCAATTCTCCTTCCTTGAGTCAATGCTAGTCAAAATAATTGTTCCACTAAGGATTTCGACTTCTCTTCATATTTTGGCCTATTACCACAGGGCTGCAACTCGAGCCTCTTCATAGCCCTAGTTGCACCACGTGGAAGGGATAGACAATGATTTGATACCTTGATTTCTTTCACTTGGATACTATAACCTTCTCTTGCAATTCAGCTTAATGGATGGCTTATCTTATTTCTTAATTAGGCCTCCTAAGATCGTAGTGATAATTTCGTGTTCTTCTGTAGTAGAGAATACTAGTCTTCCTCGCACCTGTGAAAGGTATTTGCAGAAAATAGATCAGAATTACTTTGACTTCTTCTCCTTTTTTTCTTCTCTTGATGGGAGGCTTCTTCTCTTGTGTTTTTCGCACTTTTTATCCTATTTTAGATGCTTGATCTAGTGCCCTTCAAGTGAGGTCGTGTCCACTATATATACAATAGTCTTCCCATGAAAAAATCTGACTTGTTCAAGTGTGTAGTCCAACATGGTCTTCTAGAATGATCTCCATCTTCTTTTGAGGGCCGACTTGAAATAGTACTTATGACAAGGTCTTGGAGGGTTTATGACACAAATAAATTCTACTTTTACAATATGTAATATTCCCAAATGGGTCTTCAATCCATGACATTGACTCAACAGACTTTATGAATTGATGACTAAACCTAATAGCTCAAAATGAAAGATTTATCTATAAAATAAAATTCCTTGAGCAGGAAACCCATGACTCAAGCATAACATAAATAATTTTATTTTTCTTTTTTACATCAATTACATAAAATCATGATTACACATGTCATTATGAAGTCTACCCAACCTAGTTACATATTTCGACAATAGTGACTCAGGGCATGTGCCAGGAAGGAAAAGTGCGTTGCAGAGCTCTGTCTACTTAAAGGCGAGTGTGATGGGTGTAGTTCAAAAAAGGGGTTTATGATTTTTACTTAGATTTCTATCAATTTTTTTTGCATAAGATTGATTCCAGATATTTTTCTTGTGATTTTTGAGACATTCACTGGAACAAAAATGGTTTTAAGCTGGAGAGAAGGACAACATGAGTCCCAATATCTAGATTTCAGGCATGAGAGATTAGCTTGAGTTATTAGAATATCTGATCAAGGAATGAGATATTCAAGGACAATGCTTCAGGATTGGCGCATATCCTCTCAAGATAGAGGTAGAGGACATCTATTTTCTAGCAGGTTTGTCTAGGAGAGGAGCTCCTATCTCATTATATGGGATGAGAAGGGGTGGTGAAACCATCAAAGATTACATAGTTTCACATTGTAGACCTCGTTCTCATAAAGGATGGGAAGATAAAGATTAAAGATGTGACTCGACTACCTCTTAGGAAAATCCTTTTCATCATTGCTCGGTTGGTTGGTAGTGTTACTTTTCATTTGGCTACCAAGTCCAAAATTCAATATGCATTGGAATGCATAGAACCTACTGTGTTTAACTGGAGTGAGGGGATGTTGGAAATCTTAAGGAAATACTCAATAGAGCAAAGGATGGGTGACAGAAGAACTTTAGATATGGTTCTCTTCTGGTATCATTTTCTCTAGAGAGGATAACACTACTTCAACCACAATGTATTAAGCTTGAACTTCCAGGTCCTAGAGTTCCACAGATGAGACAATGGGTAGATCTCATGTCTCGTCATGCGGGTGCATCTTCGATGAGTTTCATTCTCACTTTATTCTAATCGTTGTAGATGTAGCTCATTATGATTGAGGACTATCCATATGCTGGAGTTGATTTCCAAGGAGACCCATTGCTTATTTTACCTGAAGTTAAGCAATGGGGTGATATAGGTAAAGCAATGTCATTTTGAATATTTTTTGGATTTTACAAAAAAGTTTAAGTTTTTAATGTATCAGAGACTAACTGTTCGTTTCACATGCATATATTGGACCAGTACAACCAGTAGGCTCTTCATATATTCAGCAATGGGAAGAGCCACAACTTGCACTGGTAGGACTTGTTGTAGTTGCAGGGGCAGAGGAGGAGATGCAAGATCTTAACATAACTGAGACTCTTGTCGAGTTTAAGCACCATGTCGAGGGTTCGACCCATAGTATTCTAGAGACCATTTTCAATGAGAACCCCTGCACTTACAATGATGCACCATTGGAGTACCAAAGCGTATTATTCAGTTGTTGTGCAAGGTTGCCCGCGCAATTGTCTGTCATCATGATCATCATCGGGACTAGCCTACTAGGAGACCTTAGAGCCATATTTTGTCTTCATGAATTTTTATAGTATAGGCCATGTGGCCATATGTGTCTTGAACAAATTTTTTGTAAAACCAAACTCTATATATACAGTTATCTATCAGTGTTTCCTATTTACTCTATTTCTTGTTCAATGTGTGATGTTGATTGAAATTTTTACGTGTGTTGCAAATGTTTGTCTAAAAGATAATTCGCTATTGCATTGGTTAATGTGTTTAGACTTCTAGGAATATGTTGATATTTAAAGTAATCAAAATTTCATTCTAGAAGGTGAACACTTGAAAACATGTGAAGCATAGTTGGACTTCGCATCGAATAGACATTGTTCAGATGTAGTACTATGAGTAATGAATCAATTCTGACTATCAAACGACGAATTCCATGTGCAATAGCGTCAAATAATAATTTAATTATCATGTTGTACTTAAAAATATTATTAGTTGAGCAACCGATACAAATCCCTTGTAAACTCACTAATTCACTATTTGGAGCATAAATAACCCATGTTGCAAAGGAAAGGTTCCAAGTACTATGGTTAGCACCATCAGCATAACCAACATATGGATGAAGGAAAGCTGACATATCCAAATCAAATGTAATCCAAGATCAACAGAGATAGTAGGAAACTTTGAAGAAAAAACACTACAAACACACTAGCACACCTATATAGTATGTACACAGTGACTATGCAAATGTAATCAAGCCATAGTATTTTTTAAGGTACAACCCATTTCTAGGATGTGCCAAAGGGGTTCCATCAAAATAAATTAGCTCATAATCCCCCTTTGCAAGTACATGTTTGATTGTATATGGGCCTAGCCACACCCATTCGACCTTCCCAGCCCCTAAATTATCGGCTTCCTATTCATACAAAAGTACTAGGTCACCTTCCGAGAAGGCAGGAGGCTTAACATTTTTGTCGTATTGTGCTTTGATGTGCTTCTTGTGGGCCTCATTGGCCATTGCGGTGTGGTACCATGTTTCATCTAACCATGCTAAATGAAAAAAATTTCCTCTTCTATGGAAGTTGTGAGAAGAAGCTCAATGGCAAGCTTCAAAGATGGAATATCACATTTGATGGGAAGGATTTCTTCTAGAGCATACACCAATTGAAAAGGTGTAAATCCAATTGTATTCTAGACAAATGTTCGATATTCCCACAAAGCTGAAAAAATAATGAGATACCAATTCGTTTTATGAATCCTTACCATGCATTGAAGCATTGCTTTCAAAACTTTTTAATGGCTTCTACTTTACCATTAGCCTGTGGGTAATAGGGAGTCGAGCTGTCATTTTGAAGGAAGAACTTGGCAATAAGTTCATACATATTATGATTTCTGAAAATTTTCCCATGGTCTATAACGATGGCTTGCATCACACCAAATCTAGCAATGACATGATTGCACCAGTTTGGGTGAGATTGCCAAGCCTACCCCTGCATCTCTGGAATCTCTCCTCGCTAAAAGCCATCGGAAATGCAATTGGGAAATTTTACTGCAGGTGCCCAGAAACAGAGGAATATGCCAGAACCACCTATGCACGCATCTGTGTGGAAATGGATTTCAGCGTCGGATTCCCAGCTGAAATAAACCTAACAAGTAAAGACTATGAGTGGAACCAAAAGCTTGATTATGAAAGTGTCCTCTTCAGATTGAAAATAAATAATGCAGTTGTTTTGCAGGTGTTGTTATATATAGGTGTCACTTCGCCCATTTAGTAAAATAATCTACAGCCATAATAATATAGCTATGCCCCTTGGACGAATGAGGGTTACATGTCATGAATTCAATGCCCCATTTCTTAAAGGGACCAACAATGATAATAGGATGCATAGGAGTAGGCAGAGCACAAACTTTATAATGATAGATTTGCCAAGTGTGACACTTTTGGACGAAATAAATACAATACCGAAATATTGTGGGACAAAAGAAATCAGATTGAAAAATATTTTGGGCGGTGGCATAGCCATATATATGTCAACCACATGCTCCAGTGTGATATTTGTCCAAATCTTTCTCAACCTCCTCATGGGTGAGGCGTTGTCTAAAGATCATATCGACACCACGACAATAGAGTGTGTCGCCAATTATAAAAAGAAATCAAACCTAGTATCAAATACATCGTTGATCAGAGTGAGAGGTATTAGGCTGAAAATTTTCGGTCTGGAGATAAATAACGACATCTCCATAATATGGATAAGATGAATCAATCAAAAGCAACGACTCATTACGAATATAATCATCAGATGTAGACTCAGTTTCGAAAGAGGGAAGGTCACAAATTAGTTCAAGGAAGACAAGGGAATTCTTAGATTTGGATTTGATGAATTCCAAAATAAAAATCCTCGAGAATAAAAATCCATTTAGAGTATCCCCCCCCCCCCCCCAAACAATTTTCATGACAAAATATAGGTCATTGGGTTGCAATCAGAAACTACCATAGTCTTCTGAAACATAATGTAGTGGTGAAATCTTTGGACAACGTTCACAGCTACCAAAGCTAACTTTGCAATGTGAGTGTATTTGATTTCAATGTAATTTAAATTTTGACTCAAATAATAGATAATATGTTTGTCCCCTAGTTCAACTTCTTGGACCAATACCATGCAAACGGTGGTAACAGTCACACCAAGATATAGGAAATAGTTGCGTTGATAATCAGGGGGATACAACAATGATGATCGAACCAAAACATATTTTAAAGCATTGAAATTTTTTTGGGTTGTATCATTCCAATGGAAGGGATCCCCTTTCTTCAACAGGTGAGTAAATCCTTTCATCAATTCTGCATAGTTCGGGACAAATCTCCATAGAAACTTACCCTTCCTTTGGAGGCATTTTAACTGAACAAGTGAGAAAGGAGTAGAAAAATCAAGGATTGCCTATACTTTAAATGGATCGATACGAATTCCTTGCTTCAACACAACGAAGTCGAGAATTTTACCGGATTGGGCACAGAAAACACAGTTTGCGTGTTTAATATGATATTGTAATGTCAACAACATAGAAAAATATCCCTAAGATGCATTGGATGATCCTCACGATTTTCCTCACGATTTTTGGAGTGGGCAGTCAAATCATCCAAATAAGGTTGTACAATGTGTTTGATATCATGGAAGGCATAATTCATGTCCATTTGGAAAGTCACACCAGCATTCTTCAAGTCGAAAGGGAGCTTATAATAAGCAAACATGCCCCATAGACAAATAAAAGTAGTTTATGTTGGTCCGAATGGAGTATGTTGATTTGATTGTAGCCAAAAAAACCATCCGTAAATAATAATAAAAATTTCTTCCAATACAATCATCAACAATTTGGTTGAATTTTGGGGTAGGATAGTTGTCTTTGGGACAAGCACAGTTAATATCTCAATAGTCAACGCATACTAAAATTGTTCTGTGTTTCTTCATCACAAGCACGATGTTATAGACCCAATCAGTGAGAAGAACTGGGTAAATAAAGAAAGCATGCAAGAGTTTTTCAACCTCTACTTTGATTGCAGCAGCCTCCTGTTGTGGCCATCAACGTCCCCCCTTTTTATTTAGTATTAGTAATAAATCTAAATAAATGGGGACCGTTCTAAAAAATAAAATAAAAACTAGCACTTATAATTCCCTTCGAATAAAACACACTATCATAAACATAGGAAAAACATCCGCAAAACCCAAAATATTAAGTATTATGATAAGTTTCAAATAAAATCGTTCTCCTAATAATAAACATCGCATCGCAAAAGGGTAATGGAGGATATCATATAAACAAACTTTCGAAATTGCGAAAACGCGAAGATGCGAGATCGCGCGCCTTACAGACTCATCGCACATCGCATATTTCATATGTCACAAGCACCATCTAAGATAAAACATCCCGATCCTACAATATGCGATAAAGCATCTCACAAATCGCATCTTGCAGTCGCATAAAGAAATAAATGATTATTAACGAAAAGGATTAGCAATATCACGATCTGCAATATTGCGAAGCCAATCGCAAAATCACTTTATCGTAGATCAACAAGGCTCATTGTTCAATGAAATATTTCTCGTAATCCAATACTGAGTTATGGGCATTAATGTCAAGTTAGTGGTTTATTGATGGTCATTTATAAGAAAAGATTTAGATATGATCGAAAGGTTGTTTCACGTAGGGTGATATATTCGATATGATTTCAAAATTAAAAGCTTTCTCATCACCTTATCACTTACCATTATTCTTTCCTTACTTGTAAACCTACAGGAGCAAAAAGTAGAATAATATACAGAGCATTGTACAGAACGTAATGGGGAAAAAAGGAAAATCTATGGTTGCTGAGAAAATAGATATGACACCCTTATTCACAAACATCACCTGTACCAGAGAAGTCGGCATATCCACTTGGGAAGGCATGTATAGTCTGCTGGAAGAAGAAAACCCCAAATTTATGGAAGTTACAGTTACAGCAGATGCACACGGGTCATCTGAAGCATCACTTACTGAACTCGCATGCTCATTCCTGCACCGCATAGCAGCAAGGCCTAAGATACTTCCCTATATCGACATGGTCAAGTGGGTATTAGACAACACTGATATAATAGATAGGCAATTCAAGTCTCGGAGCCAGGAGCTTATTGGGTCATTTACCCCACAGGATTTAAGACTTATGTATCATTTACCAAAGTTGCAGCCACGCTACAACAAGCAGTTCGTGGAGAAATTCGCCAAGGAAAACGAAGATTTGGCGGAGTGCACCAAAAACTGGTCGGCAAGGGAAGAGTCATTGAAAAAGGGCAAACATGGTATGTACAGTACTGGTTCCCTCTCCTCCCCATATTGTTTTGCTGCTACTATGCTATGTAGGCTATTTGGAAGGCCTGATATCAACAAGTTTTCATCCGAGTGGCCACCCCTATTAGATGCGGCCACTAACGCCACTATTATGGATTGAACCCAGATATTGTTTGATAATTTAGCCTCGTCTATTTGGAATTACTGGTCTAAAATAACTCCCTCTCAGAGGATTTATCCTCCTTTATTTTTAGTTGCTTATGTTATGGATGCAATCTATTATGTTTCTAGATTTCCTCTATTGGGTTGGAAGTGGACTATACAGAATCCCTTGGCCATTTAGGTCTACCATAAGGAATTGTGGGATTCCAAGTTTACCCCATATTTTTATAGAATTTGTCATGGAATTATGTTACCCCTTCACAGAATGTTGTATAATAAAGACGCCTCAAGATTTTCCCCCGAAGTGAATTTGATATTCTCCCTGTCAGAAGATGGTTCGAAGAAGAGTTCTTCACTTACATCAGATTATTTGGAAGCATTGCTTCCCCTCATGTGCTTCCTTTCTATGTTCCTGATAATTTATTGGCCCGAGAAATAGCCTACCAAACCTACGGGGTTGGAGGAATGAGCAAAGAATTGAAAGGCAAGAAAAAGGTCATCTAGCCGCAATTCCCTATGGCCTCTGGGGCCTTTTCGTTGTTTGATTTAGGTCATGTTTTCAAAGAAGTAGAAAACATGTTCCGTCTACGACTATTTAAATTTCCAGGGAGATAATTCGATCCCTTTGATGTCATAAAAAAATTTACTACGGTTGTCAAAATAAAGGTATTCACTAAAGAAGATGATCTCTTTGATGACATATTCGAGGAGAAGAGTACACTTAAATACATTTTTCACATGGCCCAAATTCAATTTGGCCCAGCGGAATTCCAAAAATTCAAACTCTATAAAGAGCGGAGATTAGCAAACATCCCCTTGGACAAGTTGCGCTTAGAACCAATAAGGGAGCCCACTCCTAGCATCAGTATCAGTGGAAGCTCAGGGACAGATAAGTCTAAGTCTAAGTTTGGAAAAGAATCACCATAATGTTCTAAATGGTCCGAGAGTGACCATAATAAAAGTGAAGGGTAAGTCAGGGATACTGCCCAATCTAAAGAGCACCCAGAACAACAAGTTTTGTCGACACCATAGGTAAAGGTTCTCACTCCCCTCATCCAACCACTAAAGCCAATGAGAACTGAGCTCAAGAAAGAGTGGGAAACATTTAATGAATTGATCAATACCGAGGAGAAAAACATAAAGACACCTGAGAATACAGCACAGACAATGACAGAAATGGTCATTGAAACAGTCGTCAACGCTCCAAAAACGGAGCATATTCCCATAACCCCATCATCTGAAATCATGTTGAAGATAGAGGAGATTCCTCCTCTAGATGTATTTTATAATCCACAACACAAAGTAGTGGTAAGAAGACAAAGAAAGAAATGAAAGTTAGACAGCGTGCTCTCACCTGAGGCAGAGCAACTAGATGTCCTTTGGCAAGACCCTACCACTGATCCAACAGAAAATTTGACTAAGTTATCCCAGATCGTAGGAGCCTATGCTTCTGCTAATATTGATAAAGCATCTGAAGTACAGTTATTACTTAAGGATAAGGAGGAAAAAATCCTATTTTTGCAGCAACAGTTACAGCAGGCCAGTTCTAACTGAGAAGCGGAAGAAAAATTAGAAAAATTATAATAGGACTTTCAACAGATGCAGCTGGGGTATCAAAGTAGTTTGGTCGAAAAAGAACATCAATTACAGGCGATGTTAGAAATGCATAAAGATGACCCCAAAATCACAGAATTTATCTCAGAAGCCCTTGCCTTGAATGACCAACTCTTGGAACAGCAAGAGGCACTCTGCCAAAGAATGTCGCAATGGAGCTCCCATTGCGAAACGAGCGATAAAATTACAAGTCAAATCGTGGATTTGCGACTTGATTATGATTTAATTGATAAGAAAAATTTTGATTATTTGATTTGGCAGGAATCGAAGGAAGGGAGAAAGCAGACTTGCTCAAAATCAATGAAGCTCACAAAGAAATGTTGTTCAATAAGTGGGATGCACAGATTAAAAAGGCAGAACAGGCAGTGGAAGAAGCAGCGACAGCGGCGAGCAATGTCATTGACTGTGTCAATGAAAATCTGCATAGAGAAAACCTGATATCAAAAACCGATCCGGGATTTCTCCCAAAGGCATAGCAACTACAGACAAGCTGGAGACAGCAAGTTGAAGAAAAGGCAGAGTCAATCAAAAAGTTAACCAAGTTGAATTGGGACACTTACTGGCAATACTTGGTTAAATCACACAGTCAATGCATGACTCTGAAATTCCTTACAAATTCTGTCGAAAAGATAGCGCCAACACTTTCTGATTTTGTTTTCGCAGGACAACTAAAATAGGAGGTTGGCCAACCGACGCTCCTGAAGCCAATGCTGAATGCTTGCAATCTCATAGAACAGATGCATAGTTAATTTTCAGATACAGTTTTAGTTTTATTTTTTATTTATTTGTGCCTTAAATGAGGATGGTCATTTAAACCTCCTCCTATATTTTTGTAATCAACTATTTTTAGTCTTTAGTTAGTAGTATTTTAACCCCTCTCATGGATTTAGAGAGGGGTCTAGAAATTTGTCAAAAAAAATTCTTTAGAACATGCACTTTTGCACCCTCTGAGGAGGTTTTGATGAATGAATGAACGAGATTTATTGATATCTGTGTTTAATGTTTGCTACTGAAATGCATTTTTGTACTCTTAGTAGATATTGAATTATGAGAAGATAAATCTATATTGTTGAAGCTCATGAGTAGGACTTGTTATCAATGGTACTTTTATCTCTTAATGATTTCTGCTTATGTGTCAAAGTAATATTTTATGTTCAGTTGTTTATATATGAAAGCTTGAATGCTTAAGTTATCATTTCACACTTTTGTACGGTGGTGACTATTCTGTTTATGCTTAATATATGAATAACTTATTATGTGATATGTTTCTCACAATTGTTTCGGCTAATTTCTTATATGAAACAATTCACTTTTAATGAATTCTTTTCTTGTAGCAATTGAATGATCTTTATTACCAATTGTTGTTAGAAACTATTTTAGATCGCATAAGTGAAGAATTAATCCCAGTATAGTTTTAGAATTAGATGTTTCCGTTCATTAGAATAAAATTGCATGTTTTAGATTAAATTTAGATTAAAAGCATTCTATTTAGAAATATTTAGAAAGGAAAACGTCAACTCTTATTATCACAAACAAATTGGGAAATTGTTCCCATTATCCCTAGTCGGACCCACCATCCCAAAGGGAAAAGGCGCTGCTTTCAAGGTCCGACCGAGTGGGTATCCCCCATGTTGTAGACCTGATTTTCGAGGCTTCAACATATTTGGCGCTAGAAGGAGGGCCCCAACTGTGAATGGCTAGTAAATCTAAATCTAAATACCATTCTGAGAGTAAATCGCCCTCAACATCTCCCCCGACTTCTCCATCACATTCTGAGTCTTTAACGCTTAAGCGAGAAGTTGAGAAAACAACAACCACTGCCACAAACCCAAACATTTCATATAAATCTACTATCGAAGCTCTCGAAGTTGAGTCTTTGATCCATAAACTTCAAGGATTTTCCATATCGCTGCAAAAGTTTGAATTATCTCAAGGTAGTGTGACTTCGCAATACAATCCTTCTCATCCTCTTACCAGATTACAGAGTGAAAAGTTTGGTATCGAACCAACTGAATTACCTCTACCTAAAAGGAAAAGAGCAAGGAAGTCACCTCAAGGGTTTGATAGTGAGACTCTTTCATCATCAACATCCATTCCAACTTCTCCATTGCAAAGTCAACCATCCACCCCTCCACTTCATATTGTTTTCCATCAGAGTACTAGAACTTTAACATCCTCATCCCTACCACAAGGAACTTTGTCTTCGCTTTCCTCTGTTAGTAGTTCAACGATAGTTTAAACTTGAAGCAGGCATGCTAGCAGAAGAACACATAAACAACTTTATGTTATCAATAAATTTAAATGGAGTTACCAATGAAGACATTGTTGTTAGACTTTTTCCTTATACTTTACAAGTAGCAATCGGATCCTAGTATTTTTCATTACCATCAAGATCCATTACTAGTTGGGACATTTTCCAAGAGCAATTCTTGACAAAGTTCGGTGATGATAGGTCTACAGAAACATTGATCAATGATCTATAGAATCTTAAGACTGAATCGAGAGAGCCTATCAAATATTTTAACTCGTGTTTCAACAAGCTTTTGAATAAAATTTTTACCGCTTCCGAGCCTAGTGAAGAAGTTTGAAGTGAATGGTACATGTTTGCTTTACCATCAAACATAGCAATCTTTGTTGATAGGGCTTCCATGACAACATTGGGCGAAAACATGAAGGAAGTGATAGCAGTAAAAAAACGTATCTTAGCTTTAGAAAAGAAAAACATTGTTGATGAAAGAAAATCTAAGAAGGTTACTTTTAGAGATGATCCTAAGAAAAAGCAATTAAAGGACCCATTTGATTTAGAAGGATTGCAGAAAGTCTTAAAAACCATGTCTAATGAAATGGTTGACATTAAAAGATAAGTAGCAGAGACTTCTTCTAAGAAACCCTACAAACCTTATAGAAAAAATCCTTCAACTGATTCAAAGCCTCCCAATGCTATAACAAATGTAGAATCTGAAGGAGAAGAAGAGGAAGTTTCTAATGAAAAACCCATTGATGAAGATGAAGTTGTAGAGCTACAGGGAATGTGGGACTTCATTCTTCCAAATGAAGAGGATCAAGAGGCATCACCAGTCAATACCAGAAGCAGAAATCAACTCGATCCTCCACAACCTAGTTCTAAATAGAAGAGCGCAAGCTCGGTATCCAAAGATAAAGTCATAGGTAAGAAATCATCACCAAACGCGACTCAAACAAGCCCAATCCAATCCAGTTCATCAACTCCATCTAAAACACTGATTGTTTCTGATGAGATGGAGTGTAATATCGTTGAAGACATGAAGAATACTAGGGCTAACATCACTTTTCACGAACTAAGCAAATTAAAACATCAACATAAACTACTTTTGAAAGAGTTACATGCAATACCTGTTTCACCATTTCCTGCCACTGTAATCTCGCAAGCTTCTCATGAGATGGGAAGACCTCCAAATAATATGGCAAATAAAGTTGACCCAAATGATATTGCTTTAATTGGAGGTAGGTCAAAATCCCATACTCCTCCATTCCTTCTTACTTACGAAATTTTCAATAAAAACTTGCATAATTGTTTGGTAGATTCAGGAGCTTCATCTGATATTTTTCCTAAAACAATATGTGCAAAGTTAAACATCCAACCTCAAAAATCTGCAGTATGCATAGTTCAGTTGGACCGATCGCAGGTTGAAGTAATTGGTGAACTAAATCAAGTTACCATAAGGCTATCATCCAATCCAAAGGTATGTCAAGTCATTGATATTTTAGTTGCAAACATTCCTGAATTTTATGGTTTAATTCTTAGTAGGGATTGGTCTGAAAAGCTTCATGGATACTTTGTGACCGACTGGTCACACATGTGGCTCCCTTACAATGGTAAACCAAATCATATAAAGGTTGAGCAAGAAAGACACCAAAAATACATAGTGATGGAATTGGAAGGAGAAAATGAACCTATATCATAAAGCAAAAATATAATTGGCAACTATTCTGTTGACTCTTTCTTAGGAAACTTTAATGCTCATACTTCGCCTTATTTAGAACATTTTGTTTTGTCTCAAGTAGAAAACTTTTCTCAAACAGATAGTTCTAGATGCATTAATTTTGTAGATAGTCTTGTAAATAACTCTTTGTTTTAGAAATTATTTTTTGACAGTTCTAAGTCTAATGATGGAGTAGGAGCAAGATGAGTATTAGTCGGTCCAGAAGGGGATAAAACCATGCTAACTTGTAGACCTGATTTTGATTGCACAAACAACACTGCAGAATACAAAGCTCTAGTACAAGCGTTGTACAAGGCAATCGGACTAGACATCAAGTATCTACAAGTCTTTGGAGACTCTGAGATTGTTATTAACAGATACGAAATACTATACATTGTCTATCAGGTCATTTAAAGCATTATCAATCTTTAGTGCAAGATCTGACTGAACATTTTATAACATTCAATATTTCATCCATTCCCAGACTCCAAAATGCTATTTCTGACCTCCTAGCTAATGTAGCTTCCAAGCTCATTCCCTCAGAAGACTATAGCCTAGACAGATTCTCAATCGAATTGATCTTTAGGCCCTTCATCCCTGATGATGTTACCAACTGGAGAATTTTTAACGATGACCCTGATATTGTAAGTTTCCTGACATCAAAAGGATCTTACACTAATCAGATAATTGATGAGGACCAACATGACAAGCAGTTACAACAAGAGAGCACTAATAATGCCATACCAAAATCTATAGTCAAGTTGGAAGACCTATATGATTTGAAAGACCGATTTAAAAGTTCTACTAATTCAAAACTTTAGAGTTCAACTCTGAACTATGAATTAGTAAATCTAGGAATGGATACCAAGCCACAAAATATCAACCTAGGTCTTGGCCTAGCCCCAGAAGAAAAATTAGCCTTTGTTCGGCTCCTGAAATAGTATAAAAGTGTCTTTGCCTGGAATTACAATGACCTTAAGACTTACGACACTTCAATCATTCAACATACTATCCTGATGATAACTGATGAAAAACTTGTCCAACAAAAGCTGAGGAAGATCCATCCTAATCTAGAAAGTCAGATTAAATCTTAGCTCAATAAATTATTGAAAGCCAAAATTATTTTTCCTGTTCGACATTCTAGATGGGTTTCCAACTTGGTTCTTGTCAGAAAGGAAAACGGAGACATTTGAATTTGTATTGACTTTCAAAATCTTAACAAAACCTGCCAAAAGGATAATTTTCCCTTGCCTCCTATGGAACAAATATTGCAAGCGGTTTTAGGATCAGAATTAATGTCCTTTTTAGATGGTTTCTCCGACTACAGCCAAGTTGTGGTCCATCCTGACGATCAGTTAAAAATCACGTTCAAAACCAAATGGGGTAATTATGCATATCAAAAGATTGATTTTGGGCTGATTAACGCTAGCGCCACATTTCAAAGGGCCATGAATATCACATTTAAGGGATTAATAAACAAATCAGTGGTGATTTACTTGGATGACATAACAGTATATTCTAAAAAATGTGGTAATCACCTCAGAGACTTAAAGCAAATCTTCCAACGTTGTCAAAGGTATGGGATTTCACTTAATCCAAAAGAGTCCTTTTTTGAATTAAGCGAAGGAAAACTTCTTGGATTTATAGTGTCAAAATCTGGAATCCATATTGATCCAGATAGAATTAAGGAAATTTCTTAAATATCCTTACCACATAATAAGAAAACAATGCAATCCTTCCTTGGCCAAATTAATTTTATTTAAATATTTGTTCCAGACTTCTCAAGAATTGTGTCGCCACTATAAGCAATGATCAAGAAAAATTCACTCTTTAAATGGGGCCAAGTAGAATATGAAGCATTCAATCAGATTAAGCAAGCGATTGTTAATGTTGCATCCCTAACAACTCCAAATTTTTCCGATCCTTTCATTTTGTATACATTTGCCTCTGAGAAGTCATATGCTGCAATACTCACGCAAGCCAATCAAGACAAAGCAAAAGCCCCAATTGCCTTCTTTAGTTCAAATTTGCAAGGGGCTGAATTAACTTATTCTGACGTTGAGAAACAAGCTTATGTTGTTTTCAATGTGATCAAATATTTTAGACCCTTTCTTCTTAAGACCCATACAAAGATAATAGTGCCATTTCCAGCGGTAAGAAATCTCTTAGTGCAAAGAAACGTGGGTGAAAAGAGAGCAAATTAGGTCACTGCCCTACAAGAATACGACATTGAGATCAAGCCAACAAATATTGTAAAAGGTCAAGGCTTTTGCAAGACGTTGGTTGGGGCATCGCTTATTTCTGAAATACCATCTCCAAATCAAGAGTTACAAATGTATGAGGTAAGCATAAACGATATTGAATTGAGATATGCTGATATCATGTTTTATTTAAAAAATGGATATGCTCCTTCAAATCTGAATTATACAAAGAAAAGAGCCCTAAGATTGAAAGCCAAGTAGTATCAACTCGTAAACGATGTGCTTTTTAGGATGAATTATGATTCTATTCTTCTACGATGTCTTGAGAAATATGAAGCTGAAAAAGTGTTGCAGGAACTCCATGATGGACCAGCAAGTGGACATTATGCGGGAAATGCAACAGCACATAAAATTTTGTGCGCAGGATACTATTGGCCTACACTATTTAAAGATGCACATAGCTATGTAAGGAAATGTCAAATTTGTCAAACTGCTGCCGGAAGACAGAAGAAACCATCATTTCCATTGCAACCAGTCAATATCAATCAACCATTTGATCAATGGGGATTGGATATAATAGGTTAGATCGCTCCTCACTCTTCTAAACAGCATAGGTACATCCTTACAGCTACAGACTATTTTACTAAATGGGTGGAAGCAGTTCCTCTCAAGACAGTTAATGCTGAACATATCATCGATTTCATAGATCAGTTCATAATTACTAGGTTTGGTTTACCTTCTGCTTTAATGTTTGAAAATGCATCATATTTTTTTGGCAATGCTATGACTGAATTTTTACTTAAAAGAGGTTTTAAGCTTAAATATTCTGCCAATTATTACCCACAAGGGAACGGGTTGGCCGAATCAACAAATAAAAACTTAATCAGAATCATTAAGCAAACCATTGATCAAAATCATAAAAATTGGCATAGATATTTGATGTATGCTCTTTGGGCAAACCGAATAACTCAAAAGGCTTCGATTGGAACTTCTCCCTTTAATTTAGTTTATGGGAAAGAAGTAGTTCTCCCAACTCATCTAGAAATTCCTTCTTTAGCCTTAGTTCAATTTATTGAGGAAACACCATCTTCATCTTTACAACTAAGACAATTGCAGATCCTTAAGCTAGAAGAGCAATGAGAACAGGCTAAAATTACACATGCTCATCATCAATCGTTAGTAAAGGCTTCCTTCGATTCAAACATGGTATCTAGGAAAAATTGTCAAATTGGAGATTTAGTATTGAAATGGGATAAGCCTCACGAAGAAAAAGGCAAACATTCTAAATTCCAACAAATGTGGCTTGGACCATTCCAAATTGTTGAAATTATAGGTCCATCGATTTTCATGTTGCAAGATTTAGCAGGGAAAAGAGAATCTTTACTTGTTAATGGGTAGATCCTTAAAAAATACTTTCCATAGAAGATGACCTCTTCTGTTTTTATAAATTATTTTTTATAGCTTTATTTTGATAATAAAACAGGTAGTAAATGGTTACCTTTGGATTTCACGAAAAAGATAGGTGTTTCTTTTAAATTTTGTTTTTCGCTTGTATAAATAGAACTGATTTGAAAAATTAATCATTATTATTGAAAGATACAGTCAAATGCTACAAGCCTGAAAATTTTACTAGTTTCAACCTTAAAAATTTTGATAGAAACAACCTTTAGTGGGAATTTTTTTTATATCAGTCATGAAAAGCATCAATAACAAAATGAAGGTTCCCTGTAGAAAATTTGTCTTCAAAAAACTCTATAATTGTCGTCCAGAGCTAGTCTTAAGGAACCAATGACTTCCTCCCCACCTAGGGAATTACGAGTTTCAAGGAGTAATCCAATGATACACTATAGACTTAAAGAATAAGAAGTTTCATCACGAGCCAACTTATCATGATCATAGAGATTATAACTTTCTGACATTGCCAAAACTACATATCAAAACAGGGCAATGATTCAAGATTGTTGAAATCAAAAGACAAGGGGTCTCATCACGAGCCAGCTTGTTCAGCAAAGTTATAAATCAAGTGAATGGCACTTTCAAAATTTGGCTACCAAACCAAGACATTGTTCTTTAAGAATTAAAAGAAAACACAAGCAATAAGTGTGGATATGGATTTATCTTTGAAAATTGTATATTTCTCGAAGTAGGATACAGGATCATTGTTGGGTAACAAGTAACCCTGTCGAGGTTATGGACGCTTGCTGGCAGTAGAGGTGTTAAAATTGGCAACCAGTGAAAAACTTCATGTGGGTCATCTTATTCATGGCTGATAATATTTTTATTAGATTCCTCTCGTCGAGAGGTGTAGGATTGATATAAATATCA
The DNA here is from genome assembly GCA_000404065.3 of Pinus taeda. NCBI lineage: Eukaryota > Viridiplantae > Streptophyta > Pinopsida > Pinales > Pinaceae > Pinus > Pinus taeda. Next base: position 234,297 of record APFE031522003.1, on the reverse strand, counting down.
TCCGATTCCGATAAGTATTCATGGAGATATGAATTTATTTTGATTATGGAATTATTATCAAGCTAACCTACAACTCATGTAGGCTCAGAAGCCCAACAGTCGCATCTATTCAAACACCAACGTTGTGTATAAATACAGGAGGACTTTTCCTCATTTGGACTCATCTCATCACATCTCTCTCTCTCTACTACGCAGAAAAGAGACTCTTCTCTACTGCGCAGAAAAGGGTCTCTCTCTCACACATGTGAAGTCGGAATCTACCGAAACTGAAGCTGCAACTGCAGAAGTAAATATTGACCTGCATGGACTAGAATATATCCTCATTTGAACTACGTTATGGGTTCATCTGAACCTCCTCTTAAAGCCGCAACTTTTGGTGGTGGAATTAGGTCAATCCGACGGACGGTTTGCAAGATATCGACTGCCCTAGTTTGAAGTCGGAAGCTGCTGAACTGAAGTTGCAACTGCAGAAGTAAAGATTTACCTACGTGGACTAGAATATCTCTTCATCTGAATTATGATGTAGGTTCATCTGAACCTCCTCTGGAAGCCGCAACTTTTGGTGGTAGAATCATTCCGATCCAATGGTCGGTTTGTGAGATATCGTTTGCCCTAGTTTGATGATGAAGCCGCTAATGTTGATGTTGTTGATCTAGGGTTTGCTACTGTTGATATAAATCAGATTCATTGTACTATTTCTCTCTGCTGAATTATTGAATATAAAAGAAGATTTGATCAAAGGGTTTCCCCACACATTGTGGGGTTTGTCCCTGGCTAGCCACCACATCTTGTGTCTCTTGTCTTGGCTTGTTTTCTGTCGATCGTTTAATGTTCTATCTGCACTTTACTTTCTGTTATAAGCATAGAACATGCCATAACTTAACATGGTATCGGAGCTGAGGTGAAGACAAAGCCTGAGCAAGAGCAATAGCAATCACTAAAGAGAGGATTCGTGAGGCTATCCTAAAAGAACTATGGGGTCCTCAACGCTCTGCCGAAGGCAAGCTTCGTAAGAAAGATGACTATCATGGATGCAAAATGTCTATCGATCTAACCCTAGAAGATCCAGGAGTGTTGGACCATGTAAGAGGCAATATTGTTGAGCCTCCATCAAATGCATTCGTTGCTGCATGGAACAAATGGAAAACTGAAGAAGTCAAAATAGAAGATCATCCGGGACTCTATCGACAAGCACTTGGTGGCCTACATCTCTGAACTGGACACCTCCAAGAAAATATATGATAGACTAGTGAGTTTATTTAAAGTTAATGATGCAAATCAAGTTTTTTTTCTTAGAAATAAACTGAGGGAAATCAAGAAGGGTAAATATGAGAGTATGAAAGCATACTTCTTAAGAATAACCAAGATCAAGAACGATCTCCTATCTATCGGGGAAGCTATTACTGACAGGGAAATGGCACACACGACTCTTGGAGGATTACCATCCGAATGGTACGTGTTCAGGACTACTCTTTTGAACTATAATGTAATTCTTGGTTTCGAGGAATTAATGGCTAGATGCATTCAAGAAGAAACAAGGGAAGAAGAGCAAGAAATGCCCATGCCTAAAGGTCAATCCTACTGCCTTTTCTTCTCATGCTAAGAAAAGAAATAATTCTGGGACTATTCAAATGGAAAGGTTGGACCTAAGGCTGGAAGAAAATGATGATGTTACATCTGCGATAAAGCAGGTCACTATGCAAGGGAGTGCCCTAATAGAAATGACTCACACTAGGACAATGATCAAAATCCCTCTGATGGCAATCAAAGGAATGACAAATTCAATAGCAAAGGTAAGAGAAGAGCTAGGAATCAAGGAAGAGGACAACCATTCAAGAAGGCTAGAAATTCCAGGATGTATTAAATGCACCTGACCTCAAAAAGAACCTAGTGTCCATCTCGGCAACGGAAGACAAAGGCTACAAGGTAACCTTCAGCAATGGAAAGGTACGTATATGGAAAAATAATGTTAAAGATGCCTTTACTCTTGAGTTTAGTGTTGATTCATTATATCAGGTCGATGGAATTCTGCTAGGTGTCATGTCTTATGACACATCTCTTCAATCCGAACTTTAGCATCGGAGGTTTTCCCCCCTTCATTATAAAGCTATACTCGGTGTAAGACAAATGGTGACAGGGATGCCC
>APFE031522003.1:181197-229508 GCA_000404065.3 Pinus taeda | reverse complement strand
TCATGTCAGTGCAATACTGGTCTGGGACCAGTGAGAGTGGTACATACTATGACGCTGACTTCGGGTTGATTGAGATTGGTTTGGGACTAGTGGTACACTCTCTGAGACTGCGATATTGGTCTGGGACCAGTGGTAGGAGTGGTACCTACTATGAAGCTGACTTCAGGTCGATTGAGACTAGTCTGGGACCAGTGGTACGCACTCCGAGACTGACTTTGAGTCAGTGGAGGATGATATTGGTCTGAGACCAGTGGAGTTGTACTCACTATGATGCTGACTTCGGGTTGGTTGAGACTAGTTTGGGACCAGTGGTACATACTCTGAGACTGACTTTGAGTCAGTATGATACATCCTCAATAATTTATTCTTCTTCGTAATTTGGACAAAAGCAGAGCAGAACAGAACAATGCAAGAGCATAGCAGAATAGAGAAAAACAGTACAGATCAGTATAGGGCAGAACAAGATAAAGCAAAACAAGCAGAACAGATAGAGCAAGGCAAGGGTCAGGCTATACAAGGCAGTGCATTTGATGGATGAATAGTAATGACCGATAGATAGATTGCAGATGAAGTTCTCCCTAGCTGAGAGGGAGCAGGGAAAAACTTTGTGTGGGTCATCTTATCCATGGATGATAATATTTTTATTAGATTCCTCTTTTCGAGAGGTGTAGGATTGATATAAGTATCATCCTATTCCGATAAGTATTCATGGAGATATGAATTTATTTTGATTATGGAATTATTATCAAGCCGACCTACAACTCATGTAGGCTCAAAAGCCCAGCAGTCGCATCTATTCAAACACCAACGTTGTGTATAAATAAAGGAGGACTTTTCCTCATTTGGACTCATCTCATCACATCTCTCTCTCTCTCTACTGCGCAGAAAAGAGTCTCTTCTCTACTGCATAGAAAAGGGTCTCTCTCTCACACATGTGAAGTCGAAAGCTACCAAAAATGAAGTTGCAACTGTAGAAGTAAATATTGACCTATGTGGACTAGAAGATCTCCTCATCTGAACTACGTTGTAGTTTCATCTGAACCTCCTCTGAAAGCTGCAACTTTTGGTGGTGGAATCAGGTCAATCCGACAGACGGTTTGCAAGATATCGACTGCCCTAGTTTAAGGCCAGAAGCTGCCGAAACTGAACTTGCAACTATAGAAGTAAATATTGACCTGCGTGGAATAGAAGATCTCTTCATCAGAACTGCATTGTAGGTTCATCTGAACCTCCTCTAGAAGCCGCAACTTTTGGTGGTGGAATCATGCCGATCTGATGGTCGGTTTGTGAGATATCGTCTGCCCTAGTTTGATGATGAAGCCGCTAATGTTGATGTTGTTGATCCAGGGTTTGCTACTGTTGATATAAATCAGATTTATTGTACTATTTCTCTCTGCTAAATCATTGAAGATAAAAGAAGATTTGATCAAAGGGTTTCCCCACACATTGTGGGGTTTGTCCCTGGCTAGCCGCCACATCTTGTGTCTCTTGTCTTGGCTTGTTTTCTGTCGATCGTTTAATGTTCTATCTGCACTTTACTTTCTGTTATAAGCATAGAACATACCATAACTTAACAAGAGGCTCTACCTACGACAAATGAGCATACTTAAAACTAATCTACAGAGATGTCCTTGTTTTTATCTTTATAAACCAAGTAGTGGCTGATGTAAATACAATGACTAGCTTTGGGAAGAAAATAATCAGAATTAGCATGGAAGAAACAAACTACCATTAATGGCTAAGAGCATGATGTGCTTTATATTTCTATAATAAATATTGATTTTCCAGAGAACTTTTCTGTTTTGGAAGTATTACAAAATTCAAAAGATAATCAGAGATAACTAGTTCTTCCTAGTGAAGCGCCAATTGTTGTGGCCATCAACAACCCCCCTTTTTATTTAGTATTAGTAATAAAACTAAATAAATGGGGACTCTTCTAAAAAAAATAAAAAATAATAATATAATAATAATATAATAATAATAATATATAAAATAAAAATAAATAAAATAAAATAAAAAACTAGCACTTATAATTCCCTTCGAATAAAACACACTATCATAAACTTAGGAAAAACATCCGCAAAACCCAAAATCTTAAGTTTTATGATAAGTTTCAAATAAAATCGTTCTCCTAACCATAAACATCGCATCGCAAAAGGGTAATGGAGGATATGATATAAACAAACTTTCGAAATCATGAAAACGCGATGATGCGAGATCGCGCGCCTTACAGACTCATTGCACATCGCAGATTTCATATGTTGCAAGCACCATCTAAGATAAAACATTCGATCTTGTAATATGTGATAAAGCATCTCGCAAATCGCAGCTTGCAGTCGCATTAAGAAATAAATCATTATTAACGAAAAGGATTAGCAATATGGCGATATGTGATATTGCGAAGCAAATCGCAAAATCACTTTGTCGTAGATCAACAAGGCTCATTGTTCAATGAAATATTTCTCGTAATCTGATACCGAGTTATGGGCATTAATGTCAAGTTAGTGGTTTATTGATGGTCATTTATGAGAAAAGATTTAGATATGATCGAAAGGTTGTTTCACGTAGGGTGATACATTCGATATGATTTCGAAATTAAGAGCTTTCCCATCACCTTATCACTTACCATTATTCTTTCCTTACTTGTAAACTTGCAGGAGCGGCAAGTAGAATAATATACAGAGCGGTGTACAGAACATAATGGGGAAAAAGTGAAAAGATCCGGTTGCTGAGAAAACAGAGATGATGCCCTTATTCACAAACACCACCTGTACCAGAGAATTCATCATATCCACTTGGGAAGGCATGTACAATCTACTGGAAGAAGAAAACCCCAAAGTTATGGAAGTTACAGTTACAGTAAACGCACACAGGTCACCTGAAGCATCACTAGTCGAACTTGCATGCTCATTCCTGTACCGCATAGCAGCAAGGCCTAAGATACTTCCCTATACCGACATGGTCAAGTGGGTATTGGACAATGCTGATATAACAGATAGGAAATTCAAGTCTCGGAGCCAGGAGCTTATTGTGTCATTTAACCCACAGGATTTAAGACTTATGTATCATTTACCAGAGTCGCAGGCAAGCTACAACAAGCAGTTCGTGGAGAAATTCGCCAAGGAAAATGAAGACTTGGTGGAGTGCACCAAAAATGGGTCAGCAAAGGAAGAGCCATTGAAAAAGGACAAACATGGTATGTACAGTACTAGTTCCCTCTCCTCCCCATATTGTTTTGTTGCTGTTATGCTATGTAGGCTATTTGGAAGGCCTGATATCAACAAGTTTTCATCCGAGTGCCTACCCCTATTAGATGCGGCCACTAACGCCACTATTATGGATTGGGCCTAGATATTATCTGATAATTCAGCCTCGACTATTTGGAATTAGCGGTCTAAAAGAACTCCCTCTCAGAGGATTTATCCTCCTTTCTTTTTAGTTGCTTATGTTATGGATGCAATATGTTCTGTTTCTAGATTTCCTCTAATGGGTTGGAAGTAGACTATACAGAATCCCTTGCCCATTCAGGTCTACCATAAGGAATTGTGGGATTCCAAGTTTAGCCCATATTTTTATAGAATTTATCATGGAATTATGTTACCCCTTCACAGAATGTTGTATAATAAAGATGCCCAGATTTTCCCCCGAAGCTGAAGTTGATATTCTCCCTATGGGAAGATGGTTCGGAGAAGAGTTTTTGACTTACATAGAGTATTTGGAAGCATTGCTTCCCCTCATGTGCTTCCTTTATATGTTTCTAATAAGTTATTGGCCCGAGAAATAGCCTACCAAACCTGCGAGGTTGGAGGAATGAGCAAAGAATTGAAAGACAAGAAAAAGGTTGTCTTGTCGCAATATCCTGTGGCCTGTGGGGCCTTTTCGCTATTTGATTTAGGTCATGCTTTCAAAGAAGTAGACAACATGTTGAGTCTATGACTGTTTAAATTTCCAGGGAGACAATTCGATCTCTTTGATGTCATAAAAAATTTTACTATGGCTGTCAAAATAAAGGTATTCACTAAAGAAGATGATCTCTTTGATGACATCTTCCAGCAAAAGAGTACACTTAAAGACATTTTGCACATGGCCCAAATTCAATTTGGCCCAATGGAATTCCAAGAATTCAAACTCTATAGAGAGCGGAGATTAGCAAACATCCCCTTGGACAAGTTGTGCTTAGAACAAATAAGGGAGCGCACTACCAGCATCGGTATAAGTGGAAGCTCAAGGACAGATAAGTCCAAGTCTAAGTCTGGAAAAGAATCACCATAACGGTCTAAACAGTCTGAGAGTGACCATAATAAAAGTGAAGGGTCAGTCATGGATACCGCCCAATCTAAAGAGCACCCAGAACAACAAGTTTTGTCGACACCACAGGTAAAGGTTCCCACTTCCCTCATCCAGCCAACAAAGCCAGTGAGAACTGAGCTGGAGAAAGACACCTGAGAATACAACACAGACAATGACAAAAATGGTTATTGAAACAGTCATCAACGCTCCAGAAACGGAGCATATTCCCATAACCCCATCATCTGAAATCATGCTAAAGATAGAGGAGATTCCTCCTCTAGATGTATTTTATAGTCCACAGCACAAAGCAGTGGTAAGAAGACAAAGAAGGAAATGAAAATTAGACAGTGTGCTCTCACCTCAGGCAGAGCAGCTAGATGTCCTTTAGCGAGACCCTACCACTAATCCTACAGAAAATTTGACTAAGTTATCCTAGATCGCAGGAGCCTATGCTTCTGCTACTATTGATAAAGCGTCTGAAGTATAGCTATTACTTAAGGATAAGGAGGAAAAAATCCTATTTTTGCAGCAACAGTTACAACAGGCCAGTGCTAACCAAGAAGCAGAAGAAAAATTAGAAAAAGTGGGCCTAATGGTTAAGAGCATGTGTTTCCTCCTAAGAGGTCACAAGTTCAAAACCAGAGGGGGGTAGAGTATGTATGCCTTCGTAGACTTAGCAGTCAAATCGCTGCGCGGAGGTGGGTCCCTTGTCCCATAAACAAGGGGGTCTCATACACCAATTTGGTGTCTGGCTTGGCTGTGACCTTAAAAATGAATATTATTATTATAACAGGACTTTCAACAGATGCAGCTAGGGTATCAAAGCAGTTTGGCCGAAAAAGAACATCAATTACAAATGATGTTATAAATGCATAAATATGACCCCAAAGTCACAGAATTTATCTTAGAAGCCCTTGCCTTGAATGACCAACTCTTGCAATAGCAAGAGGCACTCTGCCAAAGAATATCGCAATGGAGCTCCCATTGCGATATGAGCGATAAAATTACTAGTCAAGTCATGGATTTGCGACTAGATTATGATTTAGTTGATAAGAAAATTTCTAATTATTTGATTTGGCAGGAATCGGAGGAACGGAAGAAAGCAGGATTGCTCAAAATCAATGAAGCTCACAAATAAATGTTGTTCAATAAGTGGGATGCACAGATTAAAAAGGCAGAATAGGCAGCGGAAGAAGAAGCAACGGCGGCGAGCAATGTCATTGACTGTGTTAATGAAAATCTGCATAGAGAAAACCTGATATCAGAAACTACTCCGGGATTTCTCCCTAAAGCACAGCAATTGTAGACAAGCTGGAGACAGAAAGCTGAAGAAAAGGCAAAGTCAATCAAAAAGTTAACCAAGTTGAATTGGGACACTTACTGGCAATACTTGGTTAAACCACACAGTCAATGCATGACTCTGAAATGCCTTACAAATTCTGCCAAAAAGATAGCGCCAGCACTTGCCGATTTTGTTTTCACAGGACAACTAAAATCAGAGGTCGGCCAACCGACGCTCCTGAAGCCTATGTTTAATGCTTGCAATCTCAGAGAACAAATGCATAGTTAATTTTCAGATACAGTTTTTTTTTTTTTTTTTTTTTTTTTTTTTTTTTGCCTTAAATGAGGATGGTCATTTAAACCCCCTCCTATATTTTTGTAATAAATTGTTTTTAGTCTTTAGTTAGTAGTATTGTAACCCCTCTCATGCATTTAGAGAGGGGTCCAGAAATTTGTCAAAAACATTTCTTCAGAACATGCACTTCTGCACCCTCTGAGGAGGTTTTGATGAATGAATGAACGAGATTTATTGATATTTGTGTTTAAAGTCTGCTACTGAAATGCATTTATGTACTCTTAGTAGATATTGAATTATGAGAAGATAAATCTATATTGTTGAAGCTCATGAGTAGGACTTGTTATCAATGGTACTTTTATCTCTTAATGATTTTTTCTTATGTGTCAAAGTAATATTTTATGTTCAGTTGTTTATATATGAAAGCTTGAATGCTTAAGTTATCATTTGGCACTTTTGTATGGTGGTGACTATTCTGTTTATGCTTAATATATGAATAACTTATTACGCGATATGTTTCTCACAATTGTTTCGGCTAATTTCTTATACGAAACAATTCACTTTTAATGAATTCTTTTCTTGTAGCAATTGAATGATCTTTATTACCAATTACTGTTAGAAACTATTTTAGATCGCATAAGTGAAGAATTAATCCCGAGATAGTTTTAGAATTAGATGTTTCTGCTCATTAGAATAAAATTGCATGTTTTAGATTAAAAGAATTCTATTTAGAAATCTTTAGAAAGGAAAACATCAACTCTTATTATCACAAACAAATTGGGAAACTGGTCCCATTATCTCCAATCGGACCCACCATCCCAAACAAAAAAGGAGTTTCTTTCAAGGTCCGGATCGGGTGGGTATCCCCATTATTGTAGACCCGATTTTTGGGACTTCAACACCTCCCTGGGGTGAACCAAAGTTAAGCATTGTCGAAATAGCTTAGCATCCGTATAGTTTTTAATTTCATGTACTACTATATTCGACTCAATACCTTGCATCTCTTCATATGTCTAGGCAAAAACATCGCGAAATTCTTAAAAAGGGGGCTTTATAAATATTGACCTCATTAGGAGAATAAGATGCACCAATATGGGGATTTTCAATAACTCTGATTTTTATTGGAATATCAAGAGAAACGGTCTCCTCAATATTCTAAGTTATTCTCGGAATCGATGTCATGAACATATATGGAATCCTTAATTGTCTCAGTAAAATTGGGTGAATAAATATCTTCAATATTATTCTCAAGGGTTTTAAGCAACGAAGAACGATGATGGTTCATCCCATGGTGTGTCATCTGAAATCATCATCTCTATGATGCTTTCATCAGTAGAGAATGTACTAGAAAAAGGGTTAGAAGATGAACCAACTATTGGGAATTATCAACCCAATTTACTGAGTTGAAATCAAAATTTGTCGAACAGGCCGAATAAATGGCTTCATATTCAAGCTCAGTAGGATTGAGTAGCATACGGTCACCAAATGTATAAACATTGGACATATATGGTACTATCCAAAGATCAAATGGAAAAGTTCAAGAAGAAATTATATTAACAAAGGCAACCGAATTGGAATTTTAGGAGGAGGAAGTGAAAAAGTTCCCATCAAAGAAGAATCTTTCAACAATCCTACTCTGACATGTTGATAGGAATGTGAGGATTCACCCATAAGTGGGATGATTTCAGTGATTTGAGAATATTGGAAAAAAATATAAGTTGGTCGATGGCCAGGTGCCCCCTTGGTGAGGGAAAGCAATCATCCTGAAATAAGTCAAGACGATAGCTACCATGGCACAAATCCATGTGAAGCCTAGTAAAAGTTTATAATCTAAAGGTCCATGTATAACTTCAACTTCTACTGAAACAATTTTCCAGCTAATTCTACTTGCAATGTATTCAAAATTTTGTAAGTTTTGAAACCTCTTCCATCAAAAGCTCTAATATTGGTAGGAGACTAATTAAGTTGAGGACAACCAATAGCTTTAAATTAGGAAAGTGACATGATACAGGTCGAAGCACCTTCGTCCACAATTTTCTGATGGATATTTTTACTTCGAACAACAACCTGAATCATGAATGCTAATTGGGGTGGAAGTTTGGGAGTATGATTCTCATGATTAAAGACCACAAGATTAGAATCTGACAGCTCTATTCCTCCAATTACTGCATGTAATTACCTTTTTTGGGAAGGACAATTATGCAACACATCGAGAGTTGACATAGCATAGGGAACTTGAGCCAAATCCTCAACTATGTTATAATTTTGTGCAGCTCTCGCACGAGGATTGAATTCAAATTTGTGAATAATTCCTTTTGGTTGTTTAAAGGTTAATTCGATCGGTATGACATTTGGAGAAGGATCGAAAGAAGTTAGAGTGGAAATGGCAAGTTGATCGGTAGCCTTACCAATCAAGGTATTTGGGTTACCATAGTCTTTATTTCTCATATTCACCATGATCTCATCTCTATGTTTGGTGGAAGATAACATCATAACATGTGAAGAGGAAGCTAGATCTCGCACAACCATATTGGTCTCCTAGTTGGGAAAGGAATCGGTTAACACAACAGGCGCATTAGATGACAACTTAGGAATCGATTAACTTCCACTTGATGTGGAAAATCTCAAGTAAAATGTTCCTCATTACAAATAAGGCAAGGATAACAAGGCTTTCATTTGTCCTTAGGCTTTTGATTATTTTCTTTTTCCTCAAGAGATCCTCCTCCCGCACTTGCCCAAGTTCACCAGTCCACCGAGGTAAATATGTGACAAAGAGTTACTATGATATGACTCATCCTCATAGGTATAATTAAGGAAGTGGAATTGGCAGACTAAAACTCTATTGACCTTCCTCGGGAGCTACAACACCCCTGAGACCCAAACAACCACTCCAAGTTCCAAAACCCTTAGTTAACTTTCATTTTCACTGACCTAGGCAAGCGAGCAATTGTAAGCTTCTAGTTGCATCGATAACCATACCTCTCGGTGACTGCAGACTAAATTACCTAGTTTTGTGCAAGCGACCCCTACATCTGAACCACTTTTTCAAGGCTAGGATCCTGACCTCTACCCAGAACTTGATAGAACTTTGAAAAATGATGAATAACACTAGGAAAAAGCCAGTAACATAAACTTAGACAATAACTTGATCTAACAAGGCCTAACCGTGACAGACATTTCGTCAAACACATTGTAAACATGTAATCTATAGGTCATAAATGCATATCTAAACATAGGGGTTTCATACTTATCTGAAAATCAACAAGAAGGTCTAATGTCCTCTCATAATGGTTGCAAAGACATCTATTAGGTCATGCATTCAATAACCATTCATTTACTAATCAAAATATGTGAAGAGTCATAACTAAAATCAGTCATAAAACCATGAATATAACCAACTTATAACCAGAGTAACAATAATGATAGAACAATCATCAAAGCCAAATAATAACAAGCATAAATACTCATGAATTACAGGAGGAAAATAGCTCTTATTACATATGCAAAACTAACAAAGTCAAGGACTTCCATATACCACCTAACCATAGATTGGGTTGAACCAAATCTCTCTTTCAGCCAATCACCCCCATATCATATTCCAAGCATGAATGTGGGATCTCGTAAAAATAACCAACAAAAACCAAACCATGGCTTCCAAAGTCCAAACCACCTCAACCCTCAACCATTGATTCCACCTCACAATTGGGCATCACTACACATCACCATATCGATCTCTACCTAAGTTGTTCAGGGCTCTAGAGCATTTGTTCCAACTCGGCTTCAGGATTAGAAGCTCAACCCACAGTTGCCACAAGGCTCCAAAGAGTTTGTCCCAGCAAGGCTCCAAGACTAGTAACTCAACCTACCAAGGGCTCCAGATCATTTGTCTAACCAAGGCTTCCAGGACTAGTAACTCAACCCAAGTTGTTTCAAAGCTTCTAAAGTGTTTGTCCAACCAAGGCTCCAGGAGCTAATAACTCAACCCACATCCATAACGAACATGAGCACCAATCATAAAACAAATGGGAAAACCCATAACACAATTGCTATATATGAAATGCAGAGGATATGCAAAACTACTATCAATCCATGCAATCCTCCATGCCAATGATAGATCATAACCAAATAACCACATGCATATACCATGCATGCCAAAACTAGCAAGGAAATCATACATGCAACTCGATACCTGCAAAGCAATCCCGCTCGAGCTGTTGATTTGTTGTCCTCTTACACCTTCCTTCTTTTTCTTGGCCTTATTTCTCCAAATCCAAAGTATGCCACAATCATCCAAGAGAGCTCCAAGAAAACTCTATGTTTTTAAGCGTATAAGAGAGAGAATAGAAGAGAGCTGCATGCTAAAACTGACAAAAGGTTGAACTAAAAAAAATAAAATTAATAAATAAAATAAAATTAATTAAAATTAAAATATAAAATTAAAAAATAAATTAATAATTAATAATTAAATTAAAATTAAAAAAATAAAATTAAAAAAAAATAAAATTAAAATTAAAAAATAAAATTAAAATAAAAATAAATAAATAAATAAAATAAAATAAAATTGTGAACTAATCCTTAAAAGGATTTTTATCATTGAGGCCTCTATTTTCCTGACATGCAATTATGTGACCTTTCACCTTCATTTTCTCCTATTTTCCATTATTTTCATAAATAAAATGACAATTAATGCCTCTTTTCCTTTTCCAATTTCCATAGCCATTTACTAATCACAAGTGATCCCCATCGCTATGTTTTTGCCCAACATTCAACTTGGAATATGTTTCCCATGACCTTTGGTCTTATTTTTCCTTTATTAACTTTATTGCATGTATTTTTAATCAGGGTTGTTACAGAACCCTCCCCCTTGGGGGAAAACCATCCTCAGTGTTCAATGACACCTATAAACCGACCAACCCATGCTTATTATGGAGCTTTATAACATAGCTAGATACAACATTTACATCATGTCCATATGCTAAAAACATAAACAACATATCATGAACACCATGCCGCTTATTTGAGCTTTATAACACAGCTCAATGCAGTATTTACAACATGTGCATATACCAAAAGACATATGTTCAACCAACGAATAGAGAAGGATACATAGCCCACATCTGATCATCCATCTCCCATGTTGTTGCATCGGGCCCAAAGTGCTTCCAATGCAGTTTAACTTGCTCGATTTCTCGATTCCAAGCATGAGCAAAATTCACTGCAAAATGCATTGAGGTTCGGGATGGAATTCTCCTTTTGGATCCACCTACAATACAGACCATTATGTCACATGATCAACATCTTTCACATACTTCTTAAGAAATGACACATGGAAAACATCATGGACTTTCACTATCATAGGTAAAACTAGTCAATAGGTTACTGGTCCAATCCTCTCAAGAATCTTGAAATGCCCTCAATGTTGAGGTTCCATCTTGGCACATGATCAAATCCTTGAGGAGCTCTTCTTGGGCTTGACGCACAAGTACACCTGTTCCCCAACCTGAAACTCCATAAGCACCCAGTTTTGATCTGCATAGCTCTTATGCCTATCCTATGCTACCTTTAGATTCTTCTTGATTACCTACATTTCATGTTTCATCTCTGCCAACATGTTTGGTCCTATCAATACCCTGTTCATTGGATCACTCCAACTGATGGGAGTGTTACAACTTCGCCCATAAAGTGCCTCAAATAGACTCATCTTCAAGGGTTCTTGATACATATTGTTATACGCAAACTACACCAGTGGAAGATACTCTTCCCATTTTCGTTATTGATGCATGATGTGCATCCTCAACATGTCCTCCAAAATCATGTTGACCCTCTCTCTCTGTCTATCTATCTGCTAATGATAAGTTGTACTGAAGGCCAACTTTGTACCGCAACCTACAAATAACTCTTCCAAAACCTATAAGTAAACTTGGCATCTCTATCTAAAATAATCTTCCTAGGAATACCATATAACCTAACTATCTCCCTGATGAAAATCTATGCTACCTCACTAGATGAATTAGTAGAATTGATCACTGGAATGAAGTGCGCTACCTTTGTTAACCTGTCAACAACAACCATGATGGACTCAAGTTGTCTAGAGGTCCTTGACAAACCTGTGATGAAGTTCATGTAAATGACCTCCCATTTCCACTCTAGAATTAGAATCAGTTGCAATAACCCACGTAGATGCTTACACTCTACTTTTACCTGTTGACAATTTAAGCACCTCGCAACAAACTCTGCCACCTCTTTCTTCAAATTCGGCCAATAGTAGAACTTCTTCACAATTGTCAATGTCTTCTGATATCATGGATGACTTGAATATGTCTTAATCTGAAATTCCCTCAAGATAAGCTTCTTGGGATCACTATTGTCCAGCACATAGATCTTGTCCCTAAATCTCACCAAACCATCTACCGTGAGATGATAGTCCACATCTTGTTCACTTGTACCCTATTGTTGTAACCTATACCTAAGCTCACTATACCTATCATCCTATTGTCCTGCCTATAAGATCTGATCCTTTAAATCTATCCCATATGACCTCATAGTTGTTATGTGATGCACCTACATTGTTCTGCTAAGAGCATCTTCAACCCTATTCACCTTACCCTTGATGTACCTGATCTCGAAGTCAAACTCACTAATCATGACCAACTATCTAGCTTGCTTGACATTGAGATTAAGTTGGTCAAATCAATACTTCAACCCACTGTGATCACTCATCAATACAAACCTCATGCAAAGAAGATAGTGCCTCCACATCTTCAATGCATGGATGATCGCTACCAACTCAAGATCATGCGTCACTTAATTCTTCTCGTGTTCATTCATTTTCCTTGACTCGTAGCATACCACCTATCCCTCCTACATCAGGACTCCACCAGGTCCTCTCTTGCAAGAATATGTACACACCACAAACTCTTTATCTAGATGTGTGATCTTAAGAACTACAGCATTTGGGAACAACTGCTCAAAACTTGTTACACATTCCTTTGTCCATTCAAATTTCCTTCCTTTCCTCTGCAATGATGTGATAGGATAGGCAGTCCGTGAAAATTTACCGATGAACCTCTTGTAGTAACCTGTCAACCCTATGAATGATCTGACCTCATCCACATTCCTAAGACCTAACCATTCCATGATAGCTATTATCTTTTCTGAATCCACTGGTATGCCTTCCTTAGAGACAACATGTCCCAAGTAACGTACCTTGGTCTAAAAGAAATTGCATTTACTAATCTTGGCATAAAATTGATGCTCTCTTAGTAGTCTTAACATTGTTCCTAAGTGTTTGACATGCTCTTCCTCGTTCTTAGAATATATCAATATGTCATCAATGAATACAATAATAAACTTGTCCAGATAAGGATGCAACACACTATTCATCAAACACATAAAAGTAGTTGGAGAATTAGTCAAACCAAAATGAACTACAACAAAATCATAATGCCCAGACCTAGTCTGGAAAGAAGTCTTGTAGATGTCCTCTTCTTTGATGTGTACCTGATGATATTCTAATCTCAAATCAATCTTCGTGAACGTTGATGTTCCCTTCATCTAGTCAAACAAGTCATCAATCCATGGCAAAGTATACCTATTCTTAATCGTCATCTTGTTCAACTACCTACAATCAATGCATAACCTAAGAGTACCATTCTTCTTCTTCACAAACAACACTGGTGCACCCCAATGTGACACACTTGGCCTAATGTATGCCTTGTCCCGCATTTCCTTCAATTGCAACTTCAGTTCCACTAACTCTGGAGTGTTCATCCTATAAGGTGCCTTTGATGTAGGTGCTACTTCTGGTACCAACTCAATAGAAAAGTCCACTTCCCTATGAGGCAGAAATTCTGAAATATTTGTTGGAAACACATCCTGAAATTGTTGTAAAATTGGGTACCTCTGAAGACTTCCACATCCTCAACACGCTTACCTTTATCACTAGAAATATGCACTACAAATAATACACAACTTTTCCTGAAACTATGCTTTGTTTGCATAGTTGTAACCATCCTAATTGATGTTGCCTTCTTTTTACCCTGCAAGATTCTATGTTCTCCATTGTCATCCAAGCATTCAATAGACTTTTCATAAGAATCCACATTATTCCTATGAAGATACAACCAATCCATACCCAACAACATGTTGTATGAACTCAATGGAAGCACATTTAGTTGTGTTGATGTAGGCATACCATTCAACTCAAATGCACAAGATCTTACCCAATGATGAACTCTTTTTCTTAGTACCTGTAGCGAATTGTACTAACCAAGACTCTACATACACTTCTTTATTCAAACCACGCTTATCCACCAGGTCATGATTAACATAAATATAATTAGATCGAGGTTCAATCCAAATAGAAACAACTTGACCACAAATCTTATCACCACCTCAGTAATATATACCTGGTGATCTTCTTACCTATCATCCAACGTTGCATAAATCTAAGGAATACTTTGTCCAACATCCCCAACCATATGTGCCTCCTAAGCATTATAGATCTGTGGTCTGCCACCCTAATGTTGTGGACAATCTCTCCTACGATGATCCTTGCCACAAGTCCAATGCTGTAAACGCTTCCTCCCATCACCCTTGTTCTACTCCTCAGGCTGAAATCCCTGTCCTCTGTCAAATGCATTGAACTTCTTGTGCGGTGCTACATTCTCTTTGTTACATGTGTCCTGTATGCTTCCTAATTTATCATCCCACTTTCCCTTAGTCCAGTGTAATTACCTTTCCAATATTGTTTAGATTTAAACCTACGCTTAGATTGTTGATAACAATGCTTCAACTTTCAGATCGCATCCTCAAGCAATCTAGTCTCATCAAACTAAATCATGTCTTTGAATGTTACCGGAAACCCACTGATGAATCTCTGAATCTTAGCTTTCTCCTCCTTAAGGAAAGGCACATACCCCAAAAACTCAAGGAATCTGTTAGTGTACTCCTCATCGATCATAAATCCCTCTTCAACTCATATAACTCCTTCGCCCTAGCATCATAGTATCTCTCAAATAGATACTTATTCTAGAAAAGTCTTTCAAACTCCTCCCGAGTCAACTCCTCTTCCTGAATGCCTCTAAATTCTTCATGTCTTCCCGCCAAATGTTTGCTTTACCTTTAATACTAAAGGTAGCTATTATGGCCTTCATGTTCTCTGAATAGTCATGCAATCTGAAGAATTTATCCATCCCAAGCAACCAAGCTTTTGCATTCTGTGACTTCTTCATTTCTCTGTCAAATGTAGGTGTTTTTTCTTTCTTAAACTCTTTTGGAAAATATTGCTTCTCACTCTTCCTAGATGGATGGTGACAATGATAACCATATTGTCTCGCTGAATAAGAACTCAGATAGAACTCGTGATCATTGCCCCTCCAATCAAGTGTATCCAGAAATATGTCATCTATGATTGTATCCTCTGTATCCAACTTGCATCCTAATTGAGACCTACTACCATATGCACCATTTGTCATTTCCTCATGTCCATGACTGATCCTAAGTGGTCCGTATTTCTGCAAATCTCACAGACCATGAAGAATCACTACATTAACCTTTGCTAGTTTCTTATATTCCCTGGTAAGTCTTTCCTGTGACTAAATTATCATGTCATTATCTACTTTGCAACTTCTTATTTTTGCCTTCAAACTTCTCAATGTATTTACTATGTGAGGGGAATACTCATCACCATGTTGCTCATCTAATCTATAAGGAGAGTCACATGAACTATATTCCACCATTTTGTTAGTCATCTTGATCTTCTTCCTGCAAACATACTATGTCAGATAAAAAAATATAACCATAATTGAACGTGCCTCAGTGAAGTTCAGGGGAGGCTATCTTGTCTGCAAGATCAATCCAGATTAGCATGATACATGTATATATGTATAACCATATCAATATTTTGGCATCATGCATGAGAATGATAACTGCATATAATGACCTCATGTACAACAATCATAACCATAACCATACATGCATAACAAAAATACAGACACTAGCATGCATAACGAACACACACACACACACACACACACACATATATATATAACCAACATTTATGCCTGACAAACACATCCCATCAACAACATCATCAACTTCTACATGACAACAAAACTACAACAATGACCATCAACATGCATACATAACAAGCACATATACAACCTACATGCATGTGTGACAAACACATTCCCCCAATCCAGTCCAAGTGTTGAACCTAGGAGCTCTGATACCACTCTATGTTATCAGCTATCACCCAAAGAGAGTGCAACAAACTCTAACACCACTTTGTAATGCCATCCTTCCACACTTACCCAACTTCATCGGTCCATTGGGGTAAATATGTGATGAGGAGTTACTATGATATGATTCAACCTCGTAGGTACAGTTAAGGAAGTGGAATCGACATACTAAATCTCTACTGACCTTCCTCATGAGCTACAGGACCCCTAGGAGCGAAACAACCACTCCAAGTTCCCAACCCTTAAGTTAACATGCTTTCTCACTAACCTGGGTTCTTAGTTGTTTGCAT
Organism: Pinus taeda; assembly: GCA_000404065.3. Taxonomy (NCBI): domain Eukaryota; kingdom Viridiplantae; phylum Streptophyta; class Pinopsida; order Pinales; family Pinaceae; genus Pinus; species Pinus taeda. The sequence continues at coordinate 213,111 of APFE031522003.1, read as the reverse complement.
AACAAGGCAAGCTAGCAACTGTAATCCTCTGGTCGCATGGATAACCCTGCCTCCCAACAACTACAGACTAAATTACCCGGTTTTGTACAAGCGACCTCAAGATCTAAGCCACTTTTTCAGGACTAAGATCCTAACCTCGGCTTAAAACTTGATAGAACTTTCCAGAATGATTAATAACATTAGGAAAACCATTAATATAAATCTTAGACAATAAATTGACCTAACAAGGCCTAACCATGATAGGAATTTCGTCAAACACATTGTAAACATGTAATATACATGTCATAAATGCATATATTAACATAGGGCTCTCATACTAATTTGAAAATTAACAAGAAGGTCTAATGCCCTCTCATAATAGCTGCAAAGACATCTATTAGGTCATGCATACAATAACCATTCATTTACTAATCAAAATATGTTAAGAGCTATAACTAAAATATGTCATAAAACCATGCTTATAACCAACATATAACCACATCAATAACAATGATAGAACAACCATCAAAACCACATAATAACAAACATAAATACTCATGAAGTACAAGAGAGAGGAGCTCTTATTAACATATGCAAAACCAATCAAGTTGGGGACTTCCACATACCACCCAACCATAGATTGGGCTGAACCAAATCTCTCTTCCAGACAATCACCCTCGTGCCATATTTCAAGCATGAATGTGGGATTTCATGGAAATAACCAACCAACACTAAACGAGGGCTTCCAAAGGACAAACCACATCAACCCTTAACTAGTGATTCCACCTCATGGTCCAACATCACTAACCATCACCATATCAGTCTCTACCCGTGTTGTCCAGGGCTCCTAAGAATTTGTTCCAACCCGGCTCCAAGACTAGTAACTGTTGAAAATAGCAACAAGAAATGCTAAAAATAGAAGTGCTACAAATAGCACTGTTATAAATAGCAGTTCGAGTACCAGTGTTGGACATAGCAACAAGGAATGAAAAATGGAAGTGCTAAAAATAGCTTTGTTATAAATAGCATTCCGGGTTAGATTCCAATTTTAGTTAGTCCCTGAACTAAAATTGAGAAGTAAAATTCGAATTTGATCTTAGCAGTTTGTAAAATAATTAATTAATTCACCATGAGTTAATTAGTTGTAGAAAATCAAACATGAAGTCTATGTGGGGACATGCAATAATTTCTCCATTAATTGAGGAATTTATCCCTCAGTTAAAGAGATAAGGATGAGTTGTAATTAGCTGGCTCAGTTAACTGAGTCAAGTCCAATTAGATTAATTCAAACAGTTTGTTGAATTAGTTGTGAGTTCAATTAGTTAATGCTTGCATGCATGTAACTGCTACTCTCCAGATAACTGAATATTCTCTCATAAATAACTCATGCATGTTAGTTCAGTCAGAGACCCAGTTTAGATCAAAGGAGGGATAGTGTACTATCAGTTGGATGAATTTTTCCTATAAAGGAAACTCATCCATGCAGAAGGATTTATCTCCTTCAAGATTGCGCAGTTACTACTGAGCCAAGTGAACAGTGTGAGGTGGGAATTCACACAAGTGGAAGCACTAGACCCCAGGAAAAATTGCACAAGGAAATAGGAGGCTTGGAGGGCAGAGGAGAAGGTTTGTGAGAAGCCTTTGACTGTCTATGAGTAGCAGTTGGATTGCAGAGAGAGCAGGATAACTTGTGAGCTGATTCTTTTTGTAATATAAACATATTTCCACTTGTATGATAATACAGAGATTGGGGTTTTAGGCTGAGGCTTTCCTTGGGTTATTTCTACTGTGTTATGTGTCATTGATTTCTCATTCTCAGTTATATGTGTTCTCTTGATCTTTCTCAATTCGATTAAGCTTCCGCAAAGTGTTGTAGAAGTAGATCTTGTAATGTGTTTTAGTATATTGCATAATCTATTGATCTACAATGGGAATTTCTACATGGTATCGAAGCAAAGGTGATCAAAGGAGAAGAACAGTATACAAGAAGGGATAAGTTCGATGTTTGTGGTTCCTGAATGTAGAAGTCGAGTTCTTATCACATCTCAATTTCACCAATGGCGTTCAGCGGTTTAAGACTCGAGTATGCCCTTAATGGAAGCTCAAATTATATAGCCTGGAAGGATCGCATGGAAGTAGTATTAGAGGATAACAATCTAAAGGACTTCATTGATCAAGAAGTCCCCAAGCTAACTGATGCTACTCAATTGGCGGAATGGAAGAAATGTGTGGCTAAAGCAAGGAGAATCCTTCTAGAGCAAGTTTGAGACCACATAGTCTCAAGTCTCCATGGGAAGGAGACATTGTTTTTGATGTGGAAAACATTGAAAGATCTATACCAGAACAGCAGTGATCAGAGGAAGTTGGCGCTGAAAGACAAGCTTCAGAAAATCAAGTGTGAAAAGGGCGACATGATCTCTACATATCTGAACAAGCTCACAACCTGCAAGGATGAGCTTGGAAGTGTAGGGATCACAATAGTCGATGATGACATGGTGAGTCTTGCACTCCTTGGTCTTCCTAAGTGCTAGAATAGCTACCAAGACTCAGTTAATGGAAGAGAAAAATTTCCAGATTGGGAACGACTTTGGTCAGATCTGATGTAGGTTGAGATAAGAAGAAGCACCAAAGATGGTTCTTCATCCAAGGAGGATGAAGAAAATTATGCCTTAGCGATTAAGGTGAAGAAAGGGAAGGAGAAGGATTCTCATCCCAAATCGAGTTCTTCCCATGGTGGGAAGAAGTTTGACAAATCGAAAGTGTGATGCTTTCATTGTCATGAGGTGGGCCATTTTTCTACAAATTGTCCACTGAATAAATCCAAGATGGGATCCAAGGAAGGATCTGAAGGTGAGGCATTGGCCTCACAGTTCAAGTTGGATTTCACCCTTTTCGCATACATGGTTTCATCCATGGTGGGATGTGGTTGGTTTCTTGACAGTGGAGCTTCTTTCCACATGATCGGCGACAAAATTTTGTTCAGTACCTTGGAGGAGAAAGATCTCTAGATACTCATAGCAATGGGTAATAATGAAAAGTATAATGTCTCAGGTGTAGGCACGGTTGTTTTTTAGAGGGAGCATGGAATTCGCATTACCTTGACTGATGTCAAGTATGTACCAAGACTGAAGAAAAATTTGGTGTCAATCGCAATGCTGGAAGACAAAGGCTATGATGTAGTCTTCAATAAGGGAAATGTTTTCCTTCGACACATCACCACGAGAAAGGTGAAGAAGATCGGTTCACAAGTCAAGAACCTATACGCTCTTGCAGTTCAAGATGCATGCAAAACCTTAAAGGAGCAAGGCAACTGATGGAGACTTTGTGGTTGAGAGGGAGAGTACATTACCTCTCAACATGCAGCCACAGGAGAAGTCTCATACGATTGTGGAGGAGCCACAATTTGTGAAGCAGCTTTAGGAGGTTGTGGAGCAGCCACAACTAGAGAAGCTGAGAGGAGATCAAGTAGAGACATTTACTCATGTAGAGACCTTCAGTAGGGGGAAATTTCGAGCCAAGTGGGCAGAGGGAACACATGCATCCATAACTCAAGGTAGGAGGTGGGGCGATATGGAGTGACAATCCCAAGAGGGTTGGAATAGGGGCAGGATTATTGAGGTACCCAACCTCTTTGATTAGACCTTGCTACGGGAGACCCAACGAGGAGTAGCAGGAATGGCTGAGTGAGTAGAGGCAGATGCGGATGGAGCGGCAGAGAGAGCTACAGTGCAGGAATCCCAAGACAGTGCAGAGCTAGCAGGCTGCAACAATGCGAGAGGCATAGGAGTGTTGCACCAGTGCAGGATGGCACAGAGAAGTGTGAAACAATACGAGATGCATGGAGTGTTGCAACAGCTCAAAGGTCATAGAGGGAGCACTTGTCAGCAGTAGAGGAACCTTCAGCATCAGAGGATGTTTCTAGCCCAACAGGGAGGTCAGTTGGGAGTTTTTTTGTTTCTAGAGTTGTTGGAGCAAAAACACTTGGGAGAAGTGTTGCATGTAGAACATTCCAAAGGTTCAGGATCGAGTTCAAGTTGAATGCCTTTCTTGTTGAAAGGGAGTGTTGAAAATAGCAACAAGAAATGCTAAAAATAGCACTGCTATAAATAGCAATTCGGGTGCTAGTGTTGGACATAGCAACAAGGAATGAAAAATGGAAGTGCTAAAAATAGCTTTGTTATAAATAGCATTTCGGGTTAGATTCCAATTTTAGTTAGTCCCTGAACAAAAATTGAGAAGTAAAATTCGAATTTGATCTTAGCAGTTGTTTGTAAAATAATTAATTGATTCACCATGAGTTAATTAGTTATAGAAAATCAAACATGAAGTCTATGTGGGGACATGCAATAGTTTCTCCATTAATTGAGGAATTTATCCCTCAGTTAAAGAGATAAGGATGAGTTGTAATATTGAGTTGTAATTAATTGGCTTAGTTAACTAAGTCAAGTCCAGTTAGATTAATTCAAACATTTTGTTGAATTAATTGTGAGTTCAATTAGTTAATGCTTGCATGCATGTAACTGCTTCTCCCCAGATAACTGAATATTATCTCATAAATAACTCATGCATGTCAGTTCAATCAGAGACCTAGTTGAGATCAGAGGAGGGACAGTGTACTATCAGTTGGATGAATTTTTCCTATAAAGGAAACTCATCCATGAAGAAGGATTTATCTCCTTCAAGATTGCACAGTTAATACTGAGCCAAGTGAGCAGTGTGAGGTGGGAATTCACACAAGTGGAAGCACTAGACCCCAGGAAAAACTACACAAGGAAATAGGAGGCTTGGAGGGCAGAGGAGAAGGTTTGTGAGAAGCCTTTGACTGTCTATGAGCAGCAGTTGGATTGCAAAGAGAGCAAGATAGCTTGTGAGCTAATTCTTTTTGTAATTTGAACATATTTTCACTTGTATGATAATACAGAGATTGGGGTTTTAGGCTGAGGCTTTCCCTAGGTTATTTCTATTGTGTTATGTGTGATTGATTTATCCTTCTCAGTTATATGTGTTATTTTGATCTTGCTCAATTTGATTAAGCTTCCGCAAAGTGTTGTAGAAGTAGATCTTGTATTGTGTTTTAGTATATTGCATAATCTGTTGATCTACAGTGGGAATTTCTATAGTAACTCAACCCACCAAGGGCACGAGATCATTTTTCCAACCAAGGATTCCAAGACTAGAACCTCAACCCAAGTTTTTCTAGGGCTTCCAGTGCGTTTTTCCAACCAAGGCTCCAGTAGTTAATAATTCAACCGAAATTCATAAGGAAATGGGCAACAATCACAAAACAAATGGGAAAACCCATAACACCATCATTATCCAGGAAATGGTGAGGCTAGGAAAAACCAATGTCAATTCACACAATCCTCCATGCCAATGAAAAATCATAACCAAATAACCACATGCATATACCATGTATGTCAAAACTATCAAGGAAATCATACATGCAACTCGATGCCTGAAAAGCAATCCAGCTGGAGTTGTTGATCCCGTTATCCTATTGCATTTTCTTACTTTTCCTTCGCATTCTTTCTCCAAATCCAAAGTATGCCACAATCCTCCAAGAGTGGTCCAAGAAAGAGTATGAGAGAGAGAATATAAGACATATCCAAGCTAAAATTGACAAAAGTTTGAACCAACAAAAGCTGTGAATTGGTCCTCATAAGCCTTTTTATCATTGAGGCCTCTATTTTCTTCATTTTCCTCTATTTTTCCTTCAATTTTCCTCACATGCAATTATGTGACCTTTCACCTTCCTTTTCTCCTATTTTCCATTATTTTCAAAAATAAACTGACAATTAATGCCTCTTTTCCTTTGTCATTGCCTTTTCCAATTTCCATAGCCATTTATTAATCACAAGTGATCCCCATCACTATGTTTTTTCCCCACAATTAGCTTGGAATACATGTCCCATGACCTTGGTCTTATTTTTCCTTATTAACTTTATTACATGGATTTTTAACCAGGGTTGTTATATAAATTGTTAAATGAAGCTCATGGAAATTCAACATACCACTTAGTTATCGTACCAGTAAGAGTCCTCAATAAAATTCGTAAATGAATTGATTCATCATTTAAGGAGATGGATGCACATCATAAATGATATGTCATTACATGAGTAGATGATTCTTCTCAGGGATTTCTGTTTAATTTTGGGGTATTGCTTGGCAATTTGGTAGGAATGATCAGCCACAAAGGAGAACGACAAATAGGGTCATTCGTTAGCCGGGTTAAATCTGGTAATTCGAGGGTTTCCATGAATGGAAACTACCTATTAAAGTCTGGTGGAGGATATCCTAGATATGATGGAGTAGATTGAGCAACTTGAATTTTCATTTTAGGATAAGGGGGATTTTGATAGCCAGGATAAGCATAACTAGATGGTCCAATTCCTTGATAACCTTGAAAAGGTTGGAATGGATGTGTTTGAATCTATTGGCCTTTGTTAGACACATATATGGTGAATGCATAATATGAAGGATAAGCACTAGATTGCATATATTATTGACATGATATACATTTATAATACATGGTGTGACACTTGGATTCATATTCCAAGTGGTCTCTTGGACTCTGGTGGATGTTCACATTCCATACCAACCCATAGAGGATTAGGTGTCCAACATTTCCCCCCTTAATCTAAAGGGGTATGTATGAGTCCAATAAGAGATTTGTAATACAAAATGTGCAAAGATACATGGCAGTGCTATGTTGAATGTGCTCTCTGAAAATGTTGGTATAAGGGGGGTGGTTTAAGGATGACCACCAACACTGGAATGCTTAGTGCAATTCCCATAACTCTTCCAAATTTGGCATGAAGCTGAGGTATTCTGTTAGAGGAAGTGCTCCTCATGTTTTGAAGAGGGAAACCTTCAACCTTGAAAGGGAGGTCTCACTCCGCATATGGTTTAAGGACCACCACCAACTCTGGAAGGCTTAATGCAATTCCTAGAACTCTTCCAAAACTAGAAGAAGTTGAAGTCTATTGCTATAGGAAGTGTCCCCAATTCTTTGAATCAAAGCCTTAACCCCGCATAGATGGTTTAATATTAACCACCAACCGAAGGCATGCCCAGTGGCATCTATGTCTCTGGCTACAACTCTGAATCTAGTATGGCAGGTTGTGGCTTAGGCTCGCTTGATGTGGCTTTGAAACTTGTAGATGACCACCACTCCCTCCCCCCCTCCCTATCGGATACAAGGTGAGAATATGGAGAAAACTCAACTACAAGACTTATCAATACACTAGAAGAAATTATGACATATGACTGAAATATATTCTTGGTTTTTGAACCCCATTTCCAAGAAGCAATCCATCCAAGGTGAACCTTATTTCTTGCAGGAGGCTTGTTTTTGAAGCATTCGTTTGAAGAATGAGTATGCTGCCCACAATGCTTGCATGGATGAAGATCAAAACAATGATCTTTCACATGGCCAACTCTGTCACAATGTTAGCATTTAACAATTTGTTGTGGCTGATGTGGAAGAGGAAAAGAATCTGAAAAAGCTGAAGGTGAATTGTCATGAAGAAATCCATCTCTCTGAAACTGGATGGGCTTTGAGTAATTTGGAATATGAAAGGACACATCCTTGTCATATCCAAGATTAGTTCTATGCTTGTTATGGAGAAGCTATTCCCAAGGTCTAATGATGGGCTTGGAAAGTGTATGTTGAATTTCTATTTCTACATGCAACTTTGCTCCTTCATTGGACACTGAATCTGAATCAACTTGCTTCTTATGGGAGTCTGTTTCAATGTTCTTAATAGAAACAAGTTGAGAATGATGACTCCACTGCTGTAATTCAGCTTGTTAAAGTTGAGATTCAAGCTCCAAAAAGTCTACCTTCTCCTATGTATACCGCAAACACGTTTTAATATCACAGAGAATGTTCTTGTTGATGTTTATTGTGTCATGATCAATGGAATGTATTAGATTATTCAGTAATTCTAATACATCATCAATTTTAGCCATTTTTCAAACAACTCAAGATTCAACTACAAGAAAGGTATTCAAGCATCTTTGCTTTTCATAAGCTGGAGAGAAATTAATAATATTGGCTTGGATAAAAGCCTTTATACCATCAAAATATGTAGCAATGAGGCTATCTTTCTAGCCCTAGCTTCATAGGTTTTAGTCTCCACACTAACACAGCTGCCCTAACACTTAAAGTTAGGCCAACTAATTTTTATTTTTTATTTTCTATGAGGACTTCAAAGCTTGCAAGTTCATATGCTTTATTAGGCCAACTAGTCAAAGCAACTTTATGCATAATAGCCACTACTAATCACAAAAATTTATGTTTCAACTACTGATTATAACTACATAGAAAGAAATGTGTTTTCTTGCAAAAAAAAAAAAATTTATAATGATTTAATGGATAATAAAGATCTTATGCGTTGCCCTGGATTGAATGTTATTTCTAGTATTGTTAAATATCATAACTACATAGAAAGAATTTTTATTTCTTTTAATGGTTTAATCAATAATAAAGATCTTATGCATTGCCCTGGAATACTAGGCATGAATATCATAAAAGGAACAAGACATTGTACGAATCCACACCATTTCAATTTACATCCTCCATTCAACACTGAGCTTTGATGTGATTGCAGCATCTTTCAAGCCTCTACCGTGTATCCATATCCATCATTTTTCATTTGTGGCAGCATGATGGTAGGTCTTGGAATTGGTATGTCTTAACTAGCAGCTCCCTTGTATATTGTGGAAACTTCACGATCAATTTGTAGACATGAATGTTTGTTGTAAGGAAACTTCTCAAATTTGGAGTATTTTGAGAGTGGTGGATGCATTTCGGAGTTTTTCTGCAAATTGAGTTACATGATGCAAATTTAATCATGTGCAGCAAATTATGTTAGGCTTGAAGCAAAAAGCACGAACAGAAGGTGGCACTTTGAGTTCAACCTCGTGACAAAACACGTCCTTCTTCCTCTATGTGTGCTTTGAAACCAACTCCAACGATTTTCAGAAAGCAGAAAAATTTAGACTCCACAGCTCAGGAAGACAGCTGGAATGTCTAGTTGCATGGGGAAATCTATGTATTTGTAGGTATTAATGCATATTTCTGGTGGGTATTAACACTCGGGGGAGAGGGGTGAGAGGCTTAGGCTCGAGGGATTTGAGGGGGCGCGTTCACCGGCGTATGGCAGTGACAACATTCAATGGAGAGTGGATTCATCTATGGATCGGGGAATGGATTGTACTAGTATGACAACCTTGTGGACAATGAAAGGAGGCACACCACCAATTTTAAAGCAGCGTGTAACACTGATATTACAATAAAAAACTGGAGTGCGTGATACCTGCAACGTGATGTGGGTGCTCAAGCACAGGACTGTGGACCGATCCTTGCACAACTGATGCTTCATGGCAGAGAGAACACAGATCCGTCTCCAATCTGCCACAATAGTATTGCTTAAATGCACAAAACCCACGCAAGAGCATTGTATTACATAGGTGGTAATAACACAATGCAGGTCGACTGTGAATTTCTGGAGGAGATAATATTATTCTCTGGCTAAATGTGTAGTGGGGAGAGCCAACAACGTTTAGGAGTATGCGTTAACCAACAGCGTTCAGGAGTATTTTGGGTGAGTGGTATAAAACGCATGTGAAACTACCTTGCTCATTCCACCAGCGAAGAAACTACTGAGGACAACGTTGAGGAGATTCTAGACCTGGCAAAGTCAGATAAATGACTACAAATACACTGGGCATATAAAAATAGCTCATAATGTTTGAGAGCAAAGTTAAGATGGACAAAAATGTTGGTTTAATGGTCAGTGCGTGAATCTTAGACCAATCAATCTTCAAGGTAGAATTGGGTATCGATTATTATGCATAGAAATGATGGGTAAGGGATTGCAGGACTGAAGCAAGGCAGGAATTTGCCTACCGCTCTAATACCATGTTAGACACATATATGGAGAATGTAGAATATGAAGGATAAGCATTAGATTGCATATATTATTGGCATTATATAAATTTATAATACATGGTGTGACCCTTCGATTCATATTCCAAGTGGTCTCTTGGACTCTGGTGGTTGTTCACATTCCACACCAACCCATAGAAGATTAGGTGTCCAACAACCTTGATAAAGAATTTACATAATAGTAGTTTGACCAATATTTATGGGATATTTTGGAATGGTTGCCCAGAGGGATTATGCATCATCCCTACATTGGGTTGACTAGTTGGTACTTTGGCCATACCATATACAGGTCGATTCACTTACATATGATGTATAGACTAACCAAGTGGTGGGGTTTGCAATGCACCCTAAAGAGTTTGGGTAGGTGGGATTTCAGAGATCCCGGATACTGATGGAATAGATTGTGTTTGAGATACGACTTGGATAGGTTGACTTTCTCGAGATAAAACTTGGGCAACTTAAGGAATAGATTGAATAGGATGGAAATTGGGAACTTGGGGTGTGACCAAGGCAAGTTGTGAAGTGGGACATTGATTCAAAACCAAACCAGGTTGAACAGGCAACGTAAGATCCCAAGATGCCATTCCTGGGAATGGAGGACTCGAATAGGATTGAGCACCCATTTGTGACATTTGATCAAGAGATGGAGGCATGGAAACAATAGGTAAGGATTATATGGAGGAAATTTCCACCCGGGAGGAGAGTACCCAATGTAGGATGAAGTAGGTTGTTGTACATGTCCCAATCCACTAATAAATGAACCATATTGTTGCTCCAAAGAAGGTTGGGGCGCAATACATGGAACATATGTTGATTAAGTGCTCAGCAAAGAAGTACCAGATAACATTCCAGAAGAAGATGACAAGGTAGAAGTCCATGGACTAGTCGACGCACCAGAAATGTTCCATATAATGATGGTAGTTCAGTGGCAACGAGGAACCACCATACAAATGGGTTTCAGGTGAATTCACAAACATGGAAGTAGCTGCAAATTTCATTGACTCACTCATGATAGTAGATAGATGTTGATAAACCATCAATGACTCGGTCACAGTTAAACTTCCCAAAGAAGTTTCTCGAGGGAAACTCAAAGGTGAGTTGAAATGATGAGTAATAGGTGAAGGAGCTTGTATGGGGTTATGAGGAGTATAACAAGTATGAGCTTGATAAAGAGGATTCCCTCTTAAATGGATGGGAGATGAAAGTAGAGACTCTTCAGTAATTTCCTCAATACTCAAAAGATAAGGTAGAAGTTCTTCTCCACTAGGACCAAAATATACGGATTGTGGTTGGGTCGAAGGTAGAGGAAGAGAAAGAGAAGGCCTTGAAGTAACAGGCTCAGTCAACTAACATTCCTTAGGTTGTAAAGTAGTAAAGTTTCAAGTTTTTTAGTTTTGACTATGTTGGACTCACCAACTGGTAAAGATGGGATTTCAGGACTAGTACTTATGGGAAGTGATGATTCTGGTTGATTGATTTCAGTTGTAGTGCCAGAAGGGGAACCTTTCGAAGTAGCAATTTCGGTAGTTTGTGTCTTTCTATTCTTTCGACAGCTAGGTGTTTCCTCAGGAGGTAAAGGAGGCAATCTTTACACTCTACATGAACGACGAGGTTGTTGAGGGTGTTCTTCCATAATGAGTTAATAAAATTTAGAAATTTAAAAACACAAAATAAAACAAAGGGGTAACTAGGCAGAAAAGGATTACCAATTCATTCTAAACTATGGAATATTATTTCTAGTATGTGCAAGCAATCTCCCTGAATGCTTTGTTCGATGTATCACAGTGGACAAGGCGACCAACTTGGTTACCTATGGTGGGATAGCAACCTACAAAGGACTTCCAAAATATACCTAGAGGTACGTTGAAGCGTAGTTCATAGTTGTGTTGTCTAATGTATCTTGTACAATAAGAAGTATTCTGATATACTTTTCATACATGGAGCACCATCCGATATACCCATAGGTATGTGGAGAATGATATGATATACTTACGTAGGTGGAATACTGACTACCCCCGTAATGTAACTCAAACAAGTAATGATAGCTCCTACATTTAAATACACCAAAACACATCTCTATACTAGACCTCTATGTGTATAGTTAATGTTCCAACTGCTCCTTAGGTTGATTGAGTAAATTTTAAAAGTTGATCTTAAATTATGTTTCAGTTTCAAGGCTCACGATACGAGTTCACCTAAATTCCATATGATGTAATATAGTATGATAACAAGGACTCTTCTATTTTCAATGAAGATCTAACTACGGGAGGGAAGAGACAAATAATAATGCAACAATCAATGGTGCAACAAACAAAGCTTCCTAAATACATCTTGTAATGCAACTGTTCCAATCCGAATTCAAAACCCTACAAGTAATGCAAATAATGCAATTTTTTTTTTCTTCTCTTTCCTTTTAATTTTCAGATGCAATGAAAAATAAAATGCAACTAGATCATTAATAAATTATAATACAAAATATGACTATAATATAAATTTTCTTCAAGCCATATGTTTACAAAAAACCTAATTAATAAGAAGGAAGAAAAAATCAAAGAAATTCTCATCAAAGGCTAATAAAATCAATTGCAAAGAATATGATGGCTTTTCAGAGACAAAGACAAACTTAGAGACTCAAGAAAAATTCTGGAACAAAGCATAACAAAGATCAAGGCAAATTAATGCAATTTTTTTGCATTCTACAGAATCATCGCAAGTGTAGAATAGGCACCAGAGCACTGCATTGCACCTACAGAGAGCAGAGACTGCTCTGGGGTGATATTTCCGAGAATAGAGAGTATCTTGGGGCTAATTTGGTCAAAATACGACACAAGAAGCCCTACCGAGCTCTAAAATATGTTTTCTTAAAGTCAATTATTATCCGAATAAGTCAATTAAGGTCGCTTTGAAAGGTGAAAAAAAGTTAAGGGCAAGGAAACCACTAACAGAAATCTCGTTCCCCAATGGAGTCGCCAATTTTTTATATGGAAAATTCACTTCTGCAAACAAAAATGAACTCCCTAGATCTTGTGGCCTGATCTAAAAAAAAAAGAGAGAAAAAAGATCTATGCTTTCCTTAGAGAGATTAGAATACGGAAAAGAGACCTACTGGAATCTATAGTAAGTCCTCTCTTCTCCTTGCTTGTAAGCTCTAACTCTAGCTCCTAATGTTATAAATGGAACCCGCAACAAAGACTAAAACAAGCAAGTGAACTACAGTATCCACCTAACATAATCCAATGTCTCTAATCAATGAGTCAACATGGCATTGAAATACATAAACATCAACATCAGACAAGTATAGAAAAATAGAATGCTTTTTTGTATTAATAAATAAAGAAGAGAGTTACAACCATATATAGAAGTTGACTTTTTAGATGTCTCCCCAATTATCTTGTCCTTCCTTGCTAAAGAGCATACCTTCAAACTCAACCCTAATGCATAAATTGATGGATTCCTTAAGCTCAAAGTAGCAACATGAGGGCACTAGTAATCTCTAAAAGCCAACCTAGACTCTATGGGAGGCAGTAAATTTATAGGGTGAAAGTGGTAGTTTAGGATTTACAAATCTAGGCTTGAGATCCACATATCAGGGAGGATAAGCTCAAGGGATAAGATATGAGACCACTAGAGTAGGATCATATATGAATTCAAGATCTCTATCCATGGTAAATGTTTAAAACCACCTTAGAAGATTTTGGAAGAAGAAGATTCAAAATTTAAAAAAAATAAATAAATAAATAAAATTCCTGAATTTCTAGAATCAACTTATCTACAAAGTAGAAAAGCTTGTGCTAAACGTAGATGCTTAGTTATGCATCTTGCAACCATAGTAGGTGGACAGGAATACAGGGCGCATTAGGGCTAAAACATGGTTTTTGAGCGGATAGACCCAGAAACTCATCTTTTTGGAGAAATAATGCTTAGGGATTTGTAAAGGGAATATGACAATGTAAAGGATGTTGATTGATCTAGATTTCAAGCCTTTTGAGAAGATATGACAAAACGAGTTGTAACATATATGCATAATTGATTTAGAGGACCGATCAATACAAAGATTTGGAGTTCAAAGTTATCATCTAAACAAGTCAATTTACGAACTCAAGAAGATCTGAAGTATGTGAACCTCGATACATGGTGTTCGTGTAGAAATAATCACTGTAAATTAAACTGATTATGCAATGTACTAAAACAAAATACTTAATCTACCTCTACAATCAAACTTGTAGAAGCTTAATCGATTTTGAGCAAGATCAAACAAAACACATATAACAAAGAAGAAGATTCAATCATACATGAAGCATAGAAGAATACTCTGGGGAAAGCCTTAGCTAAAAACCCCGCTATCTGTATTATCATACAAGTGGAATATCTCAAGATTACATAAAGATTTAGCTCTCAATTTATCTAGATCTTAGTACAATCCCTCACTGCTGCTCATAGGCAGAATAGACAACACATATGCCTTCCTTCAGTCCTCCAAGCCTCCTATTTCCTTGCGCAGTTTCTCTTGGGTCCTCCAGCTGCAACCTGTGTGATTCTCACCTCACACACAACACTGGCCAATGAAATAACTGTGCAATCCTGAAGGAGTTAATTCCTTCTGCATGGATGAGTTTCCTTTATAGGAAAAATCCTCCAACAGATAGTACAATGTCCCTGTCTTTTAATCTCAACCTGATATTTCTCTGAACTGACATGCATGAGTTATTTATGAGATAATATTCAGTTATCTGGAGAACACTAGTTGCATGCATGTATGCATTAATTGACTGAACTCACAATTAGTTCCACAAATTGTTTGGAACTAATTTAACTGGACTTAACTCAGTTAACCGAGCTAACTAATCACAACTCATCCTTATCTCCTTAATTAAAGGATAACTTTCACAACCAAAGGAATAATTGTTGCATGTCTTCACAAAGGCTTCATGTTTGAATTTCTCTAACTAATTAACTCAAGATGAATTAATTAATTATTTTCCAAATAGCTGCTGAGACCAAATTTGAATCTTAATTCTCAATTTTAATTCGAGGACTAATTAAAATTGGAATCTATCCTGAAATGCTATTTATAGAAATGTTATTTTTAGCATTTCTATTTTTTTCTATTTCCAACAGAGTTGGAGTATATCCTAAAATGCTATTTATAGCAATGCTATTTTTAGCATTTCTATTTTTAGCATTTCTTGTTGCTATTTCCAACACTCCCTCTCAACAAGAAAGGCATTCAACTCAAACCCAATCCTGAACCTTTGGAATGTTCTGCATGCAATACTTCTCTCAAGTTTTGTTGCTCCAGCAACTCTAGAAACAAAAAAAATCCAACCTGAATCAGAATGATGCCTCTGTCATCAAAGTTTCTGACTATTATTGCCTTTGTTGACTGAAAACTCTACACCTCTGTGCTCTTCAGTATTTGGCTACTCTAGCCTCTGTCACTTTGATCTTTGACTGCATCAATCACACTGATTCCTCTTGCTGCATCTGTGTTGTTGCTAGTCCTATCTCCCAGCACTGCATCTGCACTGCACCTCCTCTCATCATGTTGCATCGTGCTGCCCATTATTGCACTACAACTCAATTACTGAGAAGTAAGTAACTGATCTCCCAACTAACCTCCCTGTTGGGCTAGAAACACCCTCTGAAGCTGAAGCTCCCTTTCCCACTCCATTTGCATCTGTCTCTACCCACTCAACCAGTCCTGCTACTCCTTGTTGGGCTCCCATAGCAAGGTCTAATCAAAGAGGATGGGTACCTCAAGGATCCTGCCCGTATTTCAACCTTCATGGGACTATCACTTCACATCGCCCCACCTCACACCTGGACGTATGGTTGCATGTGATCCCTCTGCCTCCTTGGGTCAAAATTTCCCCCTACTAGAGGTCTCTACATGAGTGGATGCCTCCACTCGATCTCCTCTCGGCTTCTCCAATTGTGGCTACTCCATAACTTCCTAAAACTGCTTCACCAATTGTGGCTCCTCCACAATTGTCTGAGACTTCTTCTAGCACTGCATGTTGAGAGGTAATCTACTTTCCCTCTCAACTCCCAAGTCTCCAACATTTGCCTTCCTCCTCAAGGCTTTGCATGCATCTTGAACCTCAAGAGCATACAGGTTCTTAACTCGTGAACCGATCTGCTCATGGTGATGTGTCTAAGGAAAACCTTTCCCTTACTAAAGACAGCATCGTAGCCTTTGTCCTCCACCATCGCGATTGATACCAAGTTCTTCTTAAATCCAATCACATGCTTCACATCTGTCAAGGTGACAAAAGCTCCAAGCTCCCTCTGAAAAGCAACCGTGCCCACTCCTGAAACACTATACCTTTCATCATCACCCATATCTATGAGTATCTTGAGGTCTTTCTCCTCCAAGGTACTGAAAAAACTCTTATCACCAGTCATGTGGAATGAGGCTCCACTGTCAACAAACCAACCACAACCCATCATCGATGAAACCATGCATGTGATGAGGGTAAAATCCAATTTGAACTGAGAGGCTAGGGCCTCACCTTCATATCCTTCTGAGGATCCCTTCTTGGATTTCTTCAATGGACAATTAGTTGCATAATGGCCCACCTCATGACAATTAAAGCATCTCACTTTAGATTTGTCAATCTTCTTCCCGCCATGGGAAGAAATCGATTTGGAATGAGAATCCTTCTCCTTCCCTTTCCTTGCCTTACTGGCTAAGGAGAAATTTTCTTCATCCTCTTTGGATGAAGAACCATCTCTAGTGCTCCTCCTGATCTCCTCCTGCATCAAATCCGACCACAGTCGTTCCCAAGCTGGCAGTTTCTCTCTTCTGTTCACTGAGTCCTGGTAGCTATGCCAACTCTTAGGAAGACCGAGGAAAGCAAGAATCACCATATCATCATCGACTGTCATGATTCCTACACTTCAAAGCTCATCTCTGTAGGTGGTGAGCTTGTTCAGATATTTAGATATCATGTCACCCTTTTCACACTTGATTTTCTGAAGCTTGTCCTTTAGCGCCAGCTTCCTCTGGTCACTGTTGTTTTGATATAGATCCTTCAATGTCTTCCACTTTAAAAATGAAGTCTCCTTCCCACGGAGACTCGAGACAATATGGTCTCTAACTCCCTCTAGAAGAATCCTCCTCGCTCTCGCCACACATTTCTTCTATTCCGCCAATTCTTGGGCATTAGTTGTTGTTGGCTTGGGGACTTCTTAATCAATGAAGTCCTTCAAACCATTGTCCTCTAATATGCTTCCATCTGATCCTTCCAGACTATGTAATTCGAGCTGCCATCCAGGGCATACTCGAGTCTCAAGCCATTGAACGCCATTGGTGAACTTTGAGATGTGATAAGAAATTGATTCTATACCTACAATCAAGAACTTCAAACTTCAAACTTCTCCCTTCTTGTATATTGTTCTCTGCTTTGATCAACTTGGCTCTGATACCATGTAGAAATTCTCACTGTAGATTAAATTGATTATGCAATGTACTAAAGAAAAATACTTAATCTACTTTTACAATCAAACTTGCAGAAGCTTAATCGATTTTGTGCAAGATCAAACAGAACACATATAACAAAAGAAGATTCAATCACACATGAAACACAGAAGAGTACTCTGGGGAAAGCCTCAGCTAAAAACCCCGCTATCTGTATTATCATACAAGTGGAAATATCTTAGGATTACACAAAGCTTTAGCTCTCAAGCTTTCCAGCTCTCACTACAATCCCTCATTGCTGCTCATAGACAGAATATACAACACATATGCCTTCCTTTAGTCCAAGCCTCCTATTTCCTTGCACAGTTTCTCCTGGGTCCTCCAGCTGCAACCTATGTGATTCTCACCTCACACACAACAATGGCCTCTGAAATAACTACGCAATCCTGAAGGAGTTAATTCCTTTTGCATGGATGAGTTTCCTTTATAGGAAAAATCCTCCAACTGATAGTACAATGTCCCTGTATTTTAATCTCAACTGGGTCTTTCTCTGAACTGACATGCATGAGTTATTTATGAGAGAATATTCAGTTATCTGGAGAACACTAGTTGCGTGCATGCATGCATTAAATGACTGAACTCACAATTAGTTCCACAAACTGTTTGGAACTAATTTACTTGGACTTAACTCAGCTAACTGAGCTAACTAATTACAACTCAAATACAACTCATCCTTATCTCCTTAATTAAGGGATAACTTCCTCAATCAAAAGAATAATTGTTGCATGTCTTCAAAAAGATTTCATGTTTGAATTTCTCCAACTAATTAACCCAATATGAATTAATTAATTATTTTTCAAACAGTTGTTGAGACCAAAATTGAATTTTAATTCTCAATTTTAATTTCGGGACTAATTAAAATTGGAATCTATCCTGAAATTCTATTTATAGCAATGTTATTTTTAGCATTTCTATTTTTTGCTATTTCCAACAGAGTTGGAGTATATCCTAAAATGATATTTATAGCAATGTTATTTTTAGCATTTCTTGTTGCTATTTCCAACAATTCGCCACAAGAATGACAAGCGTTTATTCGCCTAATCAAACATTACCATGATATGTTAGCATGGACAAACAACAATTTAAAGACATACACACTCGTATTATCTAGCACTTGATTCCCATAAATGAAGGGGTAAAAAATTTCCAATAGAAACTAAGGAAAGTTCATCCAACATTGGAACCCCTCATACAAGAGGAATTGAGAAAGTTGTTGGATGCTCAAATCATTTTTAAACTCAAACATTCCACGTGGATTTCAAATCAGGGCCAAGTAAAGAAGAAATTTGGTGAAATAAGGTTATGCGTAGACTTCTGCAATATTAACCAAGAATATGATAAATAATTATCAGTGTCATCCATGGAATAGATCCTTGAGACAATATTTGGGTATCAAATGTTCTCATTACTAGATGGTTTCTCTCGTTACAATCAAGTGCTATTAGTGGAACCAGATCAATTGAAAACTACCTTCATGACCAAATCGAGAACAATTGCTTTCTATAGAATGCCATTTGGGCTTATCAACATCAGTGCTACATTTCAAAGAGCAATGGACGTCGCTTTCTAAGGCCTTATTGGCCAGAGAGTAGTTGTTTATTTGGATGATTTCACTGTGTTTTCCAAGAGAATATCAAATAATGTACATCATCTTAAACAAATATTTGAGCATTGTCGCAAATATGGGATTTCTTTCAATCCTAGGAAAAACTTCTTTGGTGTGTCAGAAGGAACTCTCTTTGGGAACATCATTGCAAAGAGTGGAACTAAAGTTGATCCCCAGAGGGTAAAATATATCACATAGATCCCATTCCTGGTGAATAAGAAGGTTATGCAGTATTTCGTAGGAAAGATCAATTTCCTGCAAAAATTCATCTCAAATTATGCTCAGATAGTCAAGCCTTTACAAGAGATGACTAAGAAAGATGCAACATATAAATGGGACAAACAAGAAAAGGATTATTTCAATCAAATCAAGCAAGTTATTATTGATGCACCTATGTTAATACAATCCATACTATGGCAAAGATTTCCTGCTTTATACCTTCACTTTGGATTTGCTTATCGTAGTCGTACTAAATCAAAAGGATACTGAAGGAAATGAATGACCTTTTTCTAATATGAGCACCGACCTACAGGGTTCAGAATTAAATCATCCTACCATTGAAAAACAAGCATATGTTGTATACAAGACAATCAAATATTTCAAGCCCCATCTTTTAAAAGCTCAGACAATCATATTTGTGCCTCGTCCATCAGTAAGAACACTCTTTGTGCAACAAGAAGTAGGTGAGAAGAGGGAAAATTGGATGACCTGCTTACAAGAATATCATCTATAATTTAAACTAGTTCATACCATAAAGGTTCATGGCCTCTATAAGCTTGCAGCCAAACAAAAATATGCTCCCAAGCAATATCTTTCGGGATGGGAGCAGTAGATAGAAATGTACAATGTTGTAAATGTTCCTCAATCCACGTCTACATCACCATGGTATTCTGAAATATGACAATTTCTATAGAATAGCACCTTTCCCACACACTTATCGAATCAACAAAATATGGAAATTCGTTTAAAAGCTCTATCCTACCAACTAGTTCATGGAGTGCTTTTCAAAAGCACCACAACAATGTCCTGCTAAGGTGCCTTGAGCCACAAGATACAAAAAATGTTCTTAAAGATTTGCACAATGGACCAGCATGTGGTTGTAGTGCCCGCTCTAGTTTCCTAACCCTAATATGACATAATCTTATATACTTTATTCTTTGAGAACCTTAGGTTGAGGATCAGGACACATGACTCTATTAGTAGTGACTGCGATATTAGTGGTTGTGATGTTTAGGTATGTTCTCCATTGACATTATGATGATGATAGTATTAATGGTTAGGTATGTTCTCTATTGGTATTATGATGATTATAACATTAATGGTTATGCATGTTCTTTATTGATAATATGATGATTTTGGCATAAATGGTTATGTTTGTCTCTATTGAATATATGATGATGATAGCACTAAAAGATATGTATGCTCTCTATTGATATCATGATGATGATAGCTTTGATGGATAGGCATGTTTTCTATTGATGTTACGATGTTGATAGCTTTGATGGATATGTATGTTTCCATTGATGTTATGATGATGATAGCCATGATGGATGTGTCCCCTATGTTACCTACTTGCATTAGTTCTGGTTCATAATGAACAATGATGCTAATGACTAGCTGATGGCGATGATGTTATTATGACAATGGCTAACACTAAGAAACCTTGTTACTGATGATTATTGAGTATGGTAGGAAACCACCAGAGGCACTCGCATATGACAAGTTGACAACACCTGGTTTGATTAAAATTTATATTATTTTATCTTTGAAATTCTAAGTCAACTTTGAAACCTTCTATATATTTTTATCTATATTATGATGATATGTTAGTGGTTGCAGGCACAGATTAGTTGCTTGGCCGAATGACTCACATATGGGTGATGGGGTTGTACAAGTGGATGGAACTACATGGGAGGGGTGGGACAGTGTCCTTGAGCTCACCCACTAGCACTCCCACCGTGACTTGGGCTGGAAAGGTTGAAACACCTTCGCCTTGAAGATCAAGATGCCATGAGGGCAGGTCCCAAAGTTGGGTTAAGAGGATCATAGGAAGAAATAAAATAGGTTACCTTAAAAACTCTACCCTTCCCATGTTGGAAAACAGTAGGTAGATTGTGTAGTTTAATTAGGTAAAAGGGGAAAGAGGGACATAATTGTAAGGATAAAGATTAATCCTAAAATAGTTAAACATAATTAAGGGAAGAGGATGGTAAATTAAAATAAGATTAATAAATTAAATTTTAGAGAAATGTGGAGAACCTCCATGTGGCAATCCATCTAAGAGATAACTTGAGTTAAATTAGGAAATAGATAGGGGATCAAATCTTGAACTCATTAATTGACTTTCGTAATGATCACAAATTAAGGAGTAACAAGGGGGATCAAGAGGCAACTAGGAGAAGAAATAGGAATCTTGTTGAGGTGAGGAAAATATTAGTTTTAAACTAAAATTTAAGTAAACAATTTTGGAGACCTTTGATGATAGAGTGACACATGGGTGGGTGAATAATCAAACAATTGAATTATAAAAAATAATTATTATGCATGACATGCCAAGTGTCACCTATGAGGACTCCTATAAAAGAAGGGGAAAGCCATGGGAGAAGGGACTTTTTGGGAGGGGAAACCCTATTGTTGGATGGATAAGAGTATGTTCTCTATTGGTATTATGATGATTATAACATTAATGGTATACACGTTCTCTATTGATATTATGATGATTGTGGCATAAATGGTTATGTTTGTCTCTATTGAATTTATGATGATGATAGCACTAAAGGATATGTATGCTCTCTATTGATATCATGATGATGATAGCTTTGATGGATAGGCATGTTTTCTGTTGATATTAGGATATTGATAGCTTTGATGGATATGTATGTTTCCATTGATGCTATGATGATGATAGCCATGAT
Organism: Pinus taeda; assembly: GCA_000404065.3. Taxonomy (NCBI): domain Eukaryota; kingdom Viridiplantae; phylum Streptophyta; class Pinopsida; order Pinales; family Pinaceae; genus Pinus; species Pinus taeda. The sequence goes on along the minus strand of APFE031522003.1, from coordinate 191,179 downwards.
GGATGTGTCCCCTATGTTACCTACTTGCATTAGTTCTGGTTCACAATGAACAATGATACAAATGACTAGGTGATGGCGATGATGTTATTATGACAATGGCTAACACTAAGAAACCTTGTTACTGATGATTATTGAGTATGGCAGGAAACCACCAGAGGCACTCGCATATGAAGAGTTGACAACACCTGGTTTGATGAAAATTTATTTTATTTTATCTTTGAAATTCTAAGTCAATTTTATATGTTTATCTATATTCTGATGATATGTTAGTGCTTGCAGGTACAGATTAGTTGCTTGGCCGAATGACTTACATATGAGTGATGGGGTTGTATAAGCAGATGGAACTACATGAGAGGGGTGGGACAGTGTCCCTGATCTCACCCACTAGCACTCCCGCCGTGACTTAGGCTGGAAAGGTTGAAACACCTTCGCCTTGAATATCATGATGCCATGAGGGCAGGTCCCAAAGTTGGGTCGCTCATGAGGATTTTACCAGGGGGTGTGCATCAAGGCGGATTCCTTGATCCCCGACACCATTAGTCTCACTATATCGGGCAACATAAGAGATGATAGCGGTCTATGACGTTGCACCTATACTTTCCCCTCGTAGTCACTAAATGCTTGAAGGGCAAGTGGTGTGGTACCCTTGGCATCACAAATAAACTAGTAGGCGTGGCATCCTTGGAACTTCATGGGAAGTTCTTGAAGGGCACGACCAAACTTGGCACCCTTGGAATCATTAAAAATAAATAAATTAATAAATATAATCAAGAAATGAAAACTAGGTAAATTTACATCAAGGGTAAATGATGTTAGAAACCGAGGTAATTAAATCAAAAATAAAACTTGGGTTAAGAGGATCATAGGAAGAAATAAAATAGGTTACCTTATAAACTCTACCCTTCCCATGTTGGATAATAGTAGGTAGATTATGTAGTTTAATTAGGTAAAAGGGGAAAGAGGGACATAATTGTAAGGATAAAGATTAATCATAAAATAGTTAAACCTAATTAAGAGAAGAGGATGGTGAATTAAAATAAGATTAATAAATTAAATTTTAGAGAAATGTAGAGAACCTCCATGTGGCAATCCATCTAAGAGATAACTTGAGTTAATTAGGGAATAGATAGGGGATCAAATCTTGAACTCATTAATTTACTTTAGTAATGAACACAAATTAAGAAGTAACAAGGGGGATCAAGAGGCAACTAGGAGAAGAAATAGGAATCTTGTTGAGGTGAGGAAAATATTAGTTTTAAATTAAAATTTAAGTAAATAATTTTGGAGACCCTTGATGAGAGAGTGACACATGGGTGGGTGAATAATAAAACAATTGAAATATGAAAAATAATTAATTATGCATGACATGCCAAGTGTCACCTATGAGGACTCCTATAAAAGAAGGGGCAAGTTGTAAGAGAAGGGACTTTTTGGGAGGGGAACCCCATTGTTGGATGGATAAGACTATGCCAGAGCAGTGATTATGAAACTATAGTGAGTTTGGTGAGGTAGAGGATTTTAGAGAGGGGACTCTTGAGCCAAGGAGTGCTCTCCTCTACCAGCTATTGCATTTCTCTTTTTACAACCCCATTGCAGCTCGGGGGTCCGCGGGCAAGAAGAGTACCCAAGGAGTAGGCTGGGAGGTTAACCGGTGGGTCATTGTATTCGGATCAAGTACGTCGTCATTCACTCTCGAAGGTGATTGACAACAAGGGAAGACAAGTAACGGCAAATCAAGTGGAGTCTCGTCTTCTGGTGAACAGTACATATGTGTTGCAATATTATTTTGTATGATTTCTTTATGGCCTTAGTTAAATATATGTAAAATTTTATGATATGCTTAGTGAAAGGAAATTCAGGGATGTGTTAGACAGGTGCTGAATAAATTGGAAATTCTCAATGTTTTCTCTTTTGATTGTATTTTATTGTGATAATATATATATATATATATAGTATAGACTGTTCCCTTACAGTGGTCACTATGCGGGTGACACAACAACACATAAATTTATGAGGGCTAGTTATTATTGGCCCACTCTATTCAAATATGCCTGCGCTTATTTCCACAAGTGCCCAACTTGTCATAGATGTGTCGGTCACGATCAGAGGTTAGCTACCCCACTGCTACAAGTAGCATTTGAGGAACCTTTCCAACAATGGGGCCTAGATGTTATCGAATAAATCTTTTCTCAGTCATCAAAGCAACACCGTTATATTCTGACAGTGGCAACCTATTTTACTCACTAGTTAGAAGCAGTTCCCTTGAGACAAGTAAATGGCGAGGAAGTAATCCACTTTTGTGAAAAAAATGTTTTAACCATGTTTTTCATTCCAATAGCACTTGTATTTGATAATGCAACTTACTTTTCATCATTGAAAAATTATGAATTCACATTAGAGAATGGGTTTGTATTAAAACATGCATCTAATTATTACCCGCAAGTAAATGGTTTTGTTGAGTCAATAAATAAAAATTTGATCTGCATAATAAAGAAAATCATCTTCTTTAAGCAAAGGAACTTGCACAATGCTTTGACCAATTCATTATGGTTTGACAGTGTAACTCCTAAGCCTTCCCTCAAGACCTCACTGTACTTTCTGGTTTAAGGTAAAGAAGTTATCTTGCCCGCGAACTTGTATCTCCCAGCCTTGCAACTCTCCTAAGAGTCCCAAGGTAGACCTTGCATTCTAGTTTAGAGTAGGATAGACACTCTACTCAAACTCGAGGAAGAAAGGCTCATATCTAAATAAATTTGAAGGGGCAAAGGGCTTCGATGTGGGTGACCTAGTACTGAAGTGGGATAAACCCCATGAAGAGAAAGGAAAACACATAAAGTTCCAACCTCTGTGGATTGGCCAATTAACCATCAACCAAAATCTTAGTCACAATACCTTCAAGATGAAATCCTTAGATAGGAGGATTGACCCCCTTCCCATAAATGGTCAAGATTTGAAACATTATTTTCAATAGCAATTATAAGTTGTGCTTCCTATACAGTTTGTCCTTTTCATTTCTTTTTTAGTATTTTCGATCATATGTATGCTGTTTTAGTCGTGTCCCATCTTGTTGTGTCTTGGTCATTTTACATAAATAAGACCTTGTCTAAAAAGTGTATCACTCGAAAGGACTTTGTCATGGAATAAAAGAGAAGTGTGACAATCACAATGCCTGTCTTTCTATTTTTTCTCCTTCTTTGTTTGGGAAAATGCCATAGGTTGAGCTAAGTCCATATGGAAAATATGATAATTCCAAAAGGAGAACCTAGAGGGAACCTATTAGATTCATGCCTATGCTAGTATCTAAACTATTCAACTTGGTGTAAATCTACTTGTGCGTTAATGATTTTCCAATCTAGTAGAGAAAGGATAAGGGGAAAATTTAATGCGAGCAAACCTATATCAGAGGTATTAAAATACTTATCTAAAGGGGAAACTTCCTCTGCTCTCAATAAGTTAGGACCCATCTTACGCCCGTTGAAAATAATAAGTGTCAATGCAATGTCCTATTAAATAAATAAATAAAAGATGAAAGAAGAGAAAGGCTTCTTACATAGGGAGGTGAAGCAAGCGACTTCATCAGGGTATTGTCCAAGCCTGCTGGCAGCGAAGAAATGTTTTTCTCCCAAAGTGACTCCATCAAGGTACTATCCAAGCCTATTGGCAGTGGAACAACACCAGAAATGAAAAATCATACTCTGAATATCATAAACTTGTTGCGCACATTATCGTTACCTGGATTGAAATAATTGTGATATGGTGTATCTTATGTGTGTTCAACCAAGTAGAATAAAGTGAGATACTATGTATATAATCATGTTGAAAGGGGAAGGCAAGGCAATCCAAATGGTGAATCAATACTTCCTTAAGCTCTGACCCTTTACTGAAATTTATTCCTAGATAGAGAAGTTGAAGCTTGCCGAGTGTGTCGCCAAGTGTTGTCACTACTACAATACCCTCCAAACTTTCACTACATTCAAATTTTGGAGCCTACTTTACCTTCATATCTAGTGTCCCCTTGGTCATCAAGTGTCATCTCATGTTATTCTATATGTTTCAAGTGTTCTTGAGTGTTCTCAAGTGTCGTCGCATTAATTAGAACATCTTTGGTGAACTGCATCGTCATAACATCTTTATTGTTGTAAAACAACACTTTTTGGTCGCAGTCATACACACTTCATTTGTTGTACTTGAGGAATGTATGTAAAGTGATGATTTGATGTATATTTATCATTGTTCAATATTTTCTAAGTTTTCTCATTGACTCAGTATGTGTCACACATGGTTTTATGTCTAAACTCATCATGTTTTCCACTCTTGCTATCTTCCATACTTAGACAAATTTTGGTTCCAAACGAACCCATCAAGGCTAAGAGTGCATGAGCACACTCTAAAGCCTTGATCGATAATCCTTCGTTGTTCAGAAGTGTGCCATGCACCCTCCAAGAGTGAAAAGCACACTCCTTAATCCCCTTCCTTTTCCTTATCCTGAATTGTACCCTTCCAGAAAACAAGTCTTCCTTTGAGCACACTCCTTCGACTCGAAGGAATACACCCTCCTTGAGCACACCTCGAAGGCCTTAAGCTCCACCCTTTAGCCTTCCACAATGCACCATGTTCCCTATTGATCCTTTGAGTGCATGAGCATAATTCAAATGCACAAAGCTTCATTCTTCAGCCTTCATACTTGCGCCATGCACCCTCCTGGGCCTCCTGAGCATACCCCGAAGACCTAAAGCCTCCCTCCTTCAGCCTTTAGGATTGCACCATGTTCCCTCCCTTTCTCCCTTGACTGTCTCTTTCTCTTGAGTGCATGAGTGCATGTAAAATCCCTGAAGTCTTCCCTCTTCATCCCTGAAGCCTCTCAAAGTGCATCCTTGTGCCCATAAGCTCTCCTTGTCCCTCTTAGGTGCACTAATAAGGCATGAATATAAAATATGTATAAAACCTATTAGAATAGGATATTTTCAAGACGATGGTTGCTTGTCATGAGTGATTGCAGCTACAGGTACCTCAGGAACATCATGGTAAGAATGCATGAGGAAGATCGAGTAAAGAAGGCAGACAAAGGAAGCATTGAAGAACAAAGAACACACTGAAATATTCATGATCAAAGTGCCCTGAAGGCTCCATTAGATCAAAGACCCTTTGGAGGGTGAAGACATAAAGGATCAGAAATTGCATGAAGAACAAAGACACAAGTGGAAGCCATGTCACCACCAAAGAAAGTCCATGTCATCAATCACTACTAGTCCCATTCATCAAAGATAGTGACTTGTCATGTTTTCATCATATGATGATGTGGAACTTATATTGTAGTGATGTAATTATTGTAAAGACAAATAAATGGATGCCCAAGAGTCATGTATGTACAAAATATCCATGGAAGTCCAAAGAACATGTAATACCAAGTGTCATATGTAATTCCAAAGGTCATTTAGAATTCTAAAGGTTGTAGAAGTCCAAAGGTCACTAGGAGTTGGAAAGTCAAGAATCATGAGGAGGTGAAAAGTCATGCCTCAAGTTATAAAAGGATCATCATTACTCATGTAGAGGACTTATAACCTTGGCTTCTCCCACAAGGCATTAGAGAGACAGAGTTAGTACTTTTGGGGAGAAAGTAGTAGCTCTAACATTCCACTATTGGAGCTAGTGATGTCCATTGTATTTGTGTATCTTGGAATATTTGCTTAATATCGAAGCCTTTCAGGACAACACATTTTCACACATGGATTGTGGATGTTTATAAGGCTACTCTTTGAATTTTTATGATTCATGTTTGCTTTCATATGTACTCGACTAATTGAACTATTTCGGCGACTTTGTTCCTTAACTTATTGAAAATGTGTTGCAATGTTTAAAACGATCTTCGCATCTATGTGAACTATTTCGCTTGATGTTATATGAACCTTCTCATCTAATGTGTGTCTCAATTAGGGTAATACTATGGCTTCTCTCTTAGAGGCTCACTTTATTCCCCCTTTGCAGTGAAAGAACCTTGATAGATCTACAATCGTACATTCACAAGGCACACTCGCTTGCTCATTCAAAAGAACATATGTGCTTCTCTCTCGTGCTAACACCTAAAGCCAATGCATATCTTTAAGTAAACGAAAATTGAACCATATTTCGGATGGGACTCCTACACCAAACAGTGTGAGGCCTAATTGGGACCTTATATCGGGGAGATCCCTATATGTTGGTGGTTTCCAACACCATCAACACAAGGTCAATAATGATTTTTAAAATAGGGAAGAAACGAATACTAGTAAGACAAAGTGACACAGGTTAGAATAGAGGGTAAATCTTCCCCATCCTTATTCAAAATAAAATGTCTTGACACTTGTGAAATATGTTGATTAAATCAACCATCTTAGGGGATTTTTTGTGTTATTCATATTCTTCCTATGATGTTGGATTCATATCGTAATATGGAAGAGCCATTATGTGGACTGGAGGGATGGATGTTGTTATGTCTATACAAGAAATATGGATATCATGGCTTGTTGGAATCAATAAGGTGACTAAATGGTAGTTTTGTTATGAACACAACATTACATGAGATCTTCAACTTCATAATTTAAGAGATTTTTACTTGATAAAATAAACCTTCAAGCCTAAACCTAACTTATAAAGTTGAGTTCCAGGCATCCCTCCTTTATAAAGTGCTTGGTTTGATCCCATGTTTCCAATTTCTTTCGTTTAGGACTGCCAATAGACTTTTGCCGAAAATGCTTACTTTTAGAAGATACAAAAATGGTGATGGAAGATAAAAAGGGTGAGGAAGGTGACATTGTATATATTTTTATTAGGGCAAGCTCTAGTGGAGGATGGAGAAATTTTAGACAGTACCAAAATCTAGACGATGGGGATGCTTTGATCTTTGATCTTGTTGAGCCCAAAATATTTAACGTGCATGTCACCAAAGTTGAAGATTTTGAACTACATTCTAAAAATAATTTTCCCAATAATAGTTATGTGAAAAAAGAATATAGTGCCACCACAACAACAACAACAAAAAACAAAAAAACAAAAATAAAAACATTCAAAAGAAAAAAGTAGACTAAAAGCCCCCATTGTAGAAAGAAACTGCCAATTCAAAGGCAAATATTAAACAAATTCCATCTAAGTCAGGGAAAAGAGACAGTATTATGCTTGAAACAGAGAATGAAAACAAGAGCAATATTATAGTGTTTGCAAGTGCGCCTCTATATATTAACATAGTTGTGTCTCCTCAAAAAAGTTAGGGCAAAAAAATAATGGCAAAAATCAAATCATGCATAAGGTCAAGTTTCCATCATATGAAAGTAGGATGCAAGTAATGCATAATGCTAAGAATATTGTGGAAGAGTTGGGATCAAATCATCCCTCCTTTATAAAGTCCTTCGTTCGGTCCCATGTTCCCATTTGCTTTTGGTTGGGCCTCCTAATAGACTTTTGCCGAAAATACTTACCCTCGGAAGATACAAAAATGGTGTTGGAAGATGAGAAGGGGAAGGAATGTGACATTGTATATATTTTTGTTGGGACAGATGTTGCTGGAGGATGGAGAGTTTTCTCACTTGACCAAAAGCTAGACGATGGGGATGCATTGGTCTTTGATCTTGTTGAGCCCAAAATATTTAAGGTGAATGTCACCAAAGCTAAAGATTTTGAAGTAGTCTCTAAAAATAATTTTCCCAGTAATGGTGATGTGAAAAAAGAATCAAGTACCAACCCTACCAAAAAGTGAAAAAAGAAGCATTCAAAAGGAAAAAAGGGAGGCAAAAAACCCCCATTGCTGAAAGGAAATGTCAATTCAAAGATAAAACTTAAACAAAATACGTCTAAGTCATGTAAAAAAGAGACTAGTATCCTTGAAATAGAGGATGAAAACAAGACCAATATTACAATGCCTACAAGTGCACCCCTAGATACTAACACATTTATGGCTCAATTGGCAGGCAAGGTGAGTAACAGTTTTGATAATAGTGAAGAAACATATACCTGTAAGACAAAAATATGTAGGTTGGAATAGAGGGTAACTCTTTCCCATCCTGACTCAGAAGAAAATTTCTTGACACATCAAATACGTTAATGAAATCTACCATCTCAAGGAATTGTCGATGTTATTCATATTCTTCCTATGATTGATTCATACCGTAATATGGAAAATCCATTTTGTGTGTTGTAGGGATGGATGTCATTAAGTCTATACAAGGAAGATGAATATCATGTCTTGTTGGCATCAACAAGGTGACTAAAAGGGAGTTTTTTTATGAACACAAGATTACATGAGATCTTCATCTTCATAATTGAAGTGATTTTTACTTGCTAAAAAAACCCTTCAAGACTGAACCTAAAGTTCACTTCATTTCAACATGTACAAAAAATTAAATTGAAGATTAATAAAGAGAAAGGATTATTATATTCATAAGACAAACTTCATAATAGAATAAACACAATCATGACAAAACAACTGTAAATCAGAATTCACATGATAAAACCATGATAAAACACCTACACTTCGCATTCTCTAACAACATTGATAGAGTCAATGTTATAGCTTTTAATAGCTTGGTAAAATTCATGAAATATTTATTATATATTATATTATATTTATATTTATAGAGAGAGAGAGAGAGAGAGAGAGAGAGAAGACCAAGGTCATAGGACACATATTCCAAGTTGAATGTTGGGAAAAACATCCTAGTGGGTGTTCATTTCGGTTGTTATGGCCAAAGGAAATTGGCAATGACAATAACAAAGGCTTTGTAAAGGAAAAGTGGCATTAATTGGGATTTTATTTATGAAAATAAAGGAAATTAGGAGAAAAGGAAGGTGAAAGGTCACAGGTTGCACGTGACGAGGAAATTGAAGGAAAATAATGGAAAATGAAGAAAATAGAGGCCACTTTAATAAAAAGGTTTATGAGGATCAATTGGCAAGCTTTTGACAGTTCAGTTTTGGAGATCTCTCTATTCTCTCTCTCTCTCACTCTTGGATACTTAGAGCATTCTTGGAGCACTCTAGCATTGGATCAATGTAAGTAAAGAAGGAAACGGAAGGCAAACGGAAGTTGTTATCAATGTAAAACTTCCTTAAAAAAATTTGGACAACTTACATGGTTTCTCAATTCTTGTATCAGTCATGGTCAAGTCATGGTCAAGTCATGGTCAAGTCATGTTCAAGTCATTTTTATGTTTTAGAGTCTAAGTCATAGGGTTAGAGTCCATGTCCATCTTCAAATAAAGTTTGATAGCCTCATGCCATGTCCTAGAAGCCTCACCATGTTTTTAGAAGTCATATCTCACATGATTTTGGAGAAATTTTAAAACTAGCTACGAATCCACGTTTTCGTAGTGCAGACAGTGTAAAAATCCTATTTTGCGCTACGAAACCCCTGTAGCAGCCTGTTTTAGCAGAAAAAACTGATTTTACTAGTTAACTTCCAGAAGCTTTCCTTAGCAGTGGAAAACGCCTCTCTGAAAAGTGAAAGAGGTTTTCATTATTAAGATACTGAATTACAAAAGCCTCTTCCACTTTATTCAAATCCATTATGATCTGGGAGAAATGATGGACCAAAGTTGCGCTACAAAACTGCTGTAGCTGCAGTTTTTCACATGCATATTTCTCTGTTTTACACCTGTTTTTCAAAGACACATTCTGGGAGGTAAGGAAGGTTTTTTAAAAAACCAAGAGAGGTTTTTGTTCAGAATGGATTGGTTCACAAAAGCCTCCTTCATTTTTTATAAATACGTTTTTTGTGAGAAGTTATGAGCTCTGACCCAAGACCCATTTTTCAGCCAGAACAAAGCAAGGGACAGTCTCCTAGTTTCGAGGAACATCAAGGATCGAGTCTGGACAGCTGGAGAAGTATTTTAAAAAACCAAGAGAGATTTTTGTTCTATAAATATTGGACTACAAAAACCTCCTTCAGTTTCGAAAAATGTGTCATGGTTGAGGAGATAAAGGCTCTGTCCCACGTGCCATTTTCAGGGATCCT
>APFE031522003.1:165075-178579 GCA_000404065.3 Pinus taeda | reverse complement strand
ACTTGATGTATGGATCTCATCATGTTTTGCTTTGCAAGTGAATGTACAATCAATATATGACCTAATATATGATAATGCAACTATTGTGATATAGAAATAATGCTTCTTTACGAATCTCAGATAAGTATGAGACCCTTATGCTCAAATATGTTATTATGACCTGTAGATTTCATATTTGTGACATGTTTGAGGAAATGTATGTCATGGCTAGTAGGGGTCCTGTCAAGTCCTTAATAAAGTGTTTGCATTAGTACCTTTGTTTTAGTGCCATTTATCATTCCTGAAAGTTTCATGAATTTCTCGGCAACGGCCTGAGTCTTGGCCCTGAAAAAGTGGCACAAAATCTAGGTCATTGGCTCAGAACTATCTGGAAAAGTCTGCAGTCACTGGCATGCCTTGATGTGGGAGGAACTGGAAGGCTTTGGTCACATGTGTGCCTTCTCATGGGAGCAACTGAGGCTCTAGGATAGTAAAAAGATAAGTTGTCTCAAGGGTTAAGAACCTCAAAGGGTTGGTTAGTTACGTCTTGTAGGGTCTATAACTCCTAGGGAAGGTCAGTTTGGTTGTGTTTTGTTGATTCCACTTCATTATACTTGGGGAGTTGAATCACATCATATTAGCCTCTTGTCACATGTTTACCCCAGTGGACTGATTAGCTTAGGTAAATGAGAGAGGAGGGTGTTACATAGTGGTATCAGAGCATGGTTCAACTCTTAGACTCGATGGGCGGAATGTGTTTGTCATGAATGCATGTAGGTTGTATAAGTGATTGTTATGTAGGTCTGGTAGTGGTAATTGTTACAGTTGTGTTGACATGTATGTTGTTAGGATGTGTTTGTCATGAATGCAAGTCAATTGTATATGCATTTATTATGCATGTCAATGTCTATATGTTGTTATGCATGCATTGTCATGGTTATAGTTATGCATGTACAGTAGGTAAGAGATGCATTGTGATGGTCATTGTTGTGGTCTTGTGTCATCATGATGCTAATTTGTTGGCTAAGATAGAGCAGGAGATGCAGATCATCAAAGCGAGGTTGCAACACTGGACCATCGAGTAAGAGTAGATCGTCATACAGGTTTGTATGGTGGGTATGCAGGTATGTTGGTTAATGGTTGTTATATGCATTATGCTTATGTATATTCCTTCCATTATATTGATGTTATGATTACATAAATGATAGATGTTATTTAATAAGTGTAGTCATATGCACATGTGTCAGATAGTCATGAATGATAGTAACCTGTTGTTGTATGCATTTTGGTCATATGCCTGATGATTATGGTCATTAAAATTGAGGTATTGATGTTATTATGTTTTGTGCAAATTTGGATTGACCTATGCAGATGATTATGGTCATGACATTCAAGTATGAGTTAATATATTGTGATATTATGTCATACTAATTTAGACTGACTGTGCATATGTGATTGTTATGCATGAATGGCAATTGTTTATGAGTTTATGATGTGAACATATTAGCTAGTTATTGTTATGGATATCATGACCTTATTTATGTTTGAGTTGATGTTTTGTGAAGTTATATCATGCTAATCTAGATTGATTGTGCTGACAAGATAGCCTCCCCTGAGATACATTAAGGTATGAGTATGTTTATGTCGGATATTTTGTGTTTGAATGTTTGATTATGTCATCTATTTGGTGTTTGAGTGTTTGGTGTCTATTATGCCATCTGTCTGTTGCTTGAATGTTTGATTACTTGTATGATATGAGTATGTGTCTATAAACTTGCATGAAGGCAGCTGTACTAACACATATGTGCTGAGACAACTAATATGCGCTTGAGTGTAAGTAGGTGCTAGTTGTAGTAGTATGAGTAATGATTGTTTGTTGATTATGACATGGTTATTAGTCTTGGCAAAGGTTTATTTCAATTAATAGACATAATGTTTTGATCCTTGGAACATGTGGCTAACATGTGTAAACAGTTGCAAGGAAACATGCTTGGTATTAGCATGAGAAGGCAATAGTTGATGTGTTTATATAACTAACAGTTGGGTAATGTGATAGTACATAGTAAGACACAATTACAGAAAGGTAAAGGTAAAAGAAAGCAATTGCGTGAGAATTCCTTTGGCTATATTTGGAAACCGCAATTCCAAATGAATAAACGCTTTGAATATAGGAAGTCTTCTTAACCTAGATTTTGTCTGACATTATGTGGCTATATGTTTTATTCCTCAACATGTATTTGAAAGGTATATTAAGCTAGTTTCGAGCTATGGCTAGATTCGTCAAAGGATTGGAGTCCCTTGACAGATGGTGTGGATGTGTTCAGTTGCAAGGAAACGTGCTTAGCACAATAAGGTAAGGTAACCAGTGTATTGTTATATTTATTTATACACTGACAATTATGTCTTTATGACAGTATGATGTAGGGATTGTGTAGAATTTTCTCTACAAATCAGCTAGCTCACTGATATCATGTATAAATTCCACCTGCAGATCAAACTGATATATGCAATGTACTAAAGCATAATACTAGATCTACATCTACCATAAAATTTGCGGAAGCTTAATCACATAGGAGCAATATCAACCAAGAACACATATAACTGAGAAGAGAAAGCAATCACACATAACACAAAAATATAATCCGGGGAAAGCCTCATCATAAAACCCCACTCTTTATATTATCATACATAGGATTTATACAAAGCCTTAGCTCTCACACAGCTAGCCAGCTCTCAGTACAATCCTCACAGATGAAGGTGGAAATACACAGGATTACACAAAGCCTTAGCTCTCACAGCTAGACAGCTCTCAATGCAATCCTCCTGGATTCTCATAGGCAATCAAGACTTCTCCTAAGCCTTCTCCTCTGCCCTCCAAGCCTCCTATTTCCTTGCACATTTTTTCCTGGGTGATCCTCCTGTTACCAAGTGTAACAATGATCTCTCAAACTGATCTCACACCCTGTAAAACTGCACAATCCTCAAGGAACCTTGATCATTTTGCTTGGATGATTTTCCTTTATAGGAAAAATCCAACCAACTGATAGTACATTTTCCCTCCTCTGATCTCAACTAGGTCTTTCTCTGAACTGACATGCATGAGTTATTTATGAGAGAATATTCAGTTATCTGAAGTGCAGCAGTTACATGCATGCAAGCATTACTAACTGAACTCACATTAATTTAAACAAATTGTTTAAATCAACTATAACTGGACTTGACTCAGTTAACTAAGCCAACTAATTACAACTCAAATTAGTACTCATCCTTATCTCTTTAATTGATGGATAAATTCTTCAATTAATAGATAAATTGTTGCATGTCCTCACATAGACTTCAAGTTTGTTTTTCCTTACCTAATTAACTCAAGATGAATTAATTAATTAATTTACAAACTGCCATTAATATCAAATTCGAATTTTACTTCCTATTTTTAGTCCAGGGACTAACTAAAATAGGAATCCATCCTGAATTGCTAAAAATAGAGGTTCTAAAAATAGAACTTCTATTTTTAGCATTTCCATTTTTCATTCTCTGTTACCCAATCCAGCACTAGTACCCAAACTGTTATTTTTAGCACTTCTATTTTTAGCAATTTCTTGTTGCCATTTTCAACACTCCCTCTCTACAAGAAAGGCTTCCTCTCAAACCTGATCCTGTACCTTCAAAATTTTCTACATACAACACTTCTACCAAGTGTGGTTGCTCCAGCAACTCTCAGAACAAAAAAAACTCCCCACTGACCTCTCTGCTGAGCTAGAAACATACTCTGATGCTGAAGCTCTACCTGCTGCTGACAAGTGCTCCCTCTCTAACCTCTGCGCTACTGCAACATCTCCATGCATCTTGCATCGTTGCACACCTCTCTGTGCTACCTTGCACTGGTGCAACACACTTGTGCCTCTCGCATTGCTGCAGCCTACTAGTTATGCGTTGTCCTGGGATTCCCTGCACTGTAGCTCTCTCTGCCTCTCCATCTGCATCTGTCTCTACCCAATCAGTCAGTTCTGCTACTCCTCATCGGGGCTGTCATAGCAAAGTCAAATCAAAGAGGTTGGGTACCTCAAGGATCCTTCCCCTCCTCCTTGGGACGATCACTCCACATCCCCCGACCTCCTACCTAGAGGTATGGTTGTATGTGATCCCTATGCCCACTTGGCTCGAAGTTTCCCCCTAATGGAGGCCTCTGCATGAGTAGATGTCTCTACTCGATCTCCTCTCAGCTTCCCCTATTGTGGCTGCTCAACAACCTCCTGAAGCTGCTGCACCAATCGTGGCTCCTCCACAATTGTTTGAGACTTCTTTTGGTGCTGCATGTTGAGAGGTAATATGCTGTCCCTCTCAACCACCAAGTATCTAACCTTTGCTTTGCTCCTCAAGGCTTTGCATGCATCTTGTACCTCAAGTGCATACAAGTTCTTGGCTAGCACACCAATATGTTTCATCTTTCCCGCCGTCACGAAATTTCCTAGAAAAAGGGCTGATTTTAAATCAGTAATATCTCCCTCATCTGAACTCCGATTCAGCCGATTTTTTTTTTTGAATTTGGGTCTTTTTCCTCAAGGAATCTAAATATGCTATTTTTTTCTAAAAATTTTGTACAAAAATTTTCATATCTTCTCTACAAACTCTCGGCCCAAAACTCAAAACTTTGAAATCTCCTCTCAATAGACTGTTATTCCTTGATAACATGTGCTCTGATACCATGTAGAATTTTCTCTACAAATCAGCTAGCTCACTGATATCATGTAGAAATTTCACCTGTAGATCAAACTGATATATGCAATGTACTAAAACATAATACTAGATTTACATCTACCATAAACTCTGTCGAAGCTTAATCACCTATGAGCAATATCAACCAAGAACACATATAACTGAGAAGAGAAAGCAATCACACATAACACATAAATATAATCCGGGGAAAGCCTCAGCCTAAAACGCCACTCTCTGTATTATCATACATAGGATTTATACAAAGCCTTAGCTCTCACACAGCTAGCCAGATCTCAGTACAATCCTCACAGATGAAGGTGGAAATACGTCAGGATTACACAAAGCCTTAGCTCTCACAGCTAGCCAGCACTCAGTGCAATCCTCCTGGATTCTCACAAGCAATCAAGACTTCTCCTAAGCCTTCTCCTTTTCCCTCCAAGCCTCCTATTTCCTTGTGCAGTTTTTCCTGGGTGATCCTCCTATTACCAAGTGTAACACTGATCTCTCACATTGATCTCACACCTTGTAAAACTGCACAATCCTCAAGGAACCTTGATCCTTCTGCTTGGATGATTTTCCTTTATAAGAAAAATCCATCCAACTGATAGTAAATTGTCCCTCCTCTAATCTCAATTGGGTCTTTCCCTGAACTAACATGCATGAGTTATTTATGAGAGAATATTCAGTTATCTGAAGTGCAGCAGTTACATGCATGCAAGCATTAACTAACTGAACTCACATTAATTTAAACAAACTTTATAAATCAATTATAACTAGATTTGACTCAGTTAACTAAGCCAACTAGTTACAACTCAAATTAGAACTCATCCTTATCTCTTTAGCTGATGGATAAATTCCTCAATTAATAGATAAATTGTTGCATGTCCTCACATAGACTTCAAGTTTGTTTTTCCTTACCTAATTAACTCAAGATGAATTAATTAATTAATTTACAAACTGCTGTTAATATCAAATTCGAATTTTACTTCCTATTTTTAGTCCAGGGACTAACTAAAACAGGAATCCATCCTAAACTGCTAAAAATAGAACTTCTATTTTTAGCACTTCCATTTTTCATTCCCTGTTGCCTAATCCAGCACTGGTACCCAAACTGCTATTTTTAGCACTTCTATTTTTATCAATTTCTTGTTGCCATTTTCAATAGATTGCGTGGCAAAAGAGACAACCATGGAATCTTGGAGAAGGCTTAGGTTGATATTTCCTTTGGAAGCATTGGTAACCCATGGGGTCCAGTCATGGAGTTTGCTGCTAGTTTGTGCTTTCGGTCTTTTGTGATCTGTTTGTGCTTGATTTGTAGTTTTGTTTATTTCTGGTGCATGGCCATGTCACTTTGTTTGTGGTGTCGTATTGTTATTATTTTTCACGGTTTTCTTCTTGTTTGTTTCTTGTGCTTGCACTTTGTGTTTTGACAGTTTTGGGATTTTGTTGGGAAGGAGGAAGTCAGTGGAGCTCGGGAAGAGTTGAATGAAACCCAACAGGTAATGTAAGACCTGTATTAATCTTGGTGCATATATAAGGGTAGTTGAAGGCAAGATTATGACAACTAGTAGGATTGGTTGGGTCCATTTATGTACATGTATTGTGGTAGTACAATCATGAGAAAAGTAATCAAGAAAAGAAAACTAAATGGATTTGAGGCATCATATGCCTTGGCTATGTTGGGAACTATTGTTCTAAATGTTGTGCATGGATAAAGGGGGTTCTCTTAACCTTGACCTTATGATATTCGGTAATTATGTTGTGATCATGATTATGTTGATGTCTATATATGTATACATGTATGTATGTATGTCATTGTCTGACAAGGTCATTAGTGATCATGATTGTTTTATGTTAATGTTTATACGTATGTATGTATGTATGATTTTATGTATGTATGTATGTATGTATGTCATTGTCTAATAGGGTCGTTGGGGATCATTCTTATGGAGGAATGATTACTTATGCAGGTGAATGGCATGAAAGAGGTTCCTAGTCTTTGGGGGAAATCAAGTGGGAAGAGTAGCCTCGACAAATTTATGAGGTCAATATCATGTGGATATGAATTGATATTATGTGTTTATACTATGCCTATGTTTACGTTATGGATAGGTAATGTTGAGAGATACATCAGTGCAATGAAAACATCATGATCCCCCACATGCTAGGATAAGCATGGATGGTGGAGAGACACTAGAAGCAAGGTTGTTTTGTACAGGCAGTGTGGTCTCTAGATGTGCACTACTATTATTGTATATGTGTTGTGCATGTTGCACCTGGAATGTTGTGTACATGTGGTATTGTGTGCATGTTTTACATGCGTATTTTGTGTGCATATTTCATATGCATTATTGGGTGTAGATGGTGCTATGTACATGTTGGAAATGCAATGCGTTGTACATATGGTGGTGTGCGCATGTTCGATATGTGATGATGTGTATATATGGTGCTTTTTTCATGTTGCATATGTGATGTTGAGTACATATGGTGTGGTGTGAATGTTGTACATATGGTGTTATTCATATGTGGTGTTGTGTGTATGATTGTACATGTGGTGTTGTGTGAATGTGGTGTCATGTACATGGGGTGTTGTGAGCAAGTGGTGTTATGTACATGTCATGCATGTGGTGTTATGTAAATGTGGTGTTGTGTACACGTTGTGCAGGTGGTCTTGTGTACAGGTGGTATTGTGTACATGTTGTACATGTGATATTGTGTGCACGACGTACATGTTGTGTTATGCACATGTGCTATTATGTGCATATTGTACATGTTATTTTGTGTACATGTGGCAATGTGTGTGAGCATTGCATAGTCATGGTATTATGACATGTGTATTCGTTGAGTTGTACTATCTGTATGTATGTGTATTGTGTTTTACACCAGATGTAGGGGTATGTATTGTGTTGTGTTGTACACCGGGTGTAGGTGTATGTGTCATGGTGTATATCAGGTGTAGGTGTATGCATTGTGTGGTGTCGTATGTTATGCGTGGATGTATGTGTTGTGATGTACATTGTGTATGTGTACGTGGTTGAAGAGAAGGTATTGGGTGTTTGCCAGGTGTGGAAACTGATTCAATGTACGTAAGGAAAGGATAAAGGTAAAAGCTAAAAGCTAAGGATCAATTAAAGGATAAGTATTAGTATTTTATTTCGTTTTATTATGTATGTGATCTATTATTTTGGTTTATGATGGTTACCATGTGATCTATGATTTTGATTATGATGGTTACATTTTGTGCAAACCGGATGTGATATGTTTATACATGATGAGTTGGTCAAGTTAATAGTTTGACTTGTTGTGATAGGAAGTGAATAGGATTGCAAGTGTACCTTATTGACAGGCCACTGTTAAGGTATAGTTTGAGTTTATTTCAATTTATTTTGAATATAATGGAAGTTATGTGTTTGGTACAGGAAAGCATTGAAATGCCCGATTTGGGGTGGTTAAAACTAACTTCAAGAATTAGCAGCAACAACAAAAGGAATTGGAAAAGGTAGCAGTATGTTGGTAAAGCACTTTAGGAGTAAGTCCATTGTTGGACACTGCTACCCAATAGTTTCCATCGATTTCCATGAGCATGCTATGACTAGTATGATGGTTTTGAGGCAAGGATATGCCTTGGTTTTGGACCTTTCGATGCGAGGAAGTCTTGCCAAAGGATGGATCGCCTAGGAAAGGGGATGTTGGGGAATTTGGAAGGTGAGTGATTGCACATAAGGGGGTGGTTGAATTTCCCAAGGGACTGTGTAAAAGAGAAGGGAAGGTCAAGGATGGATTTGCCTTGGTCATTAGCATTGCCAGATGGAATAAGATGCACATTAGGAGTGTGCGCTAGAACAATGAGTCGGTAACTGTTCACTAAGGGGACATGTACCTCGGGATTGTAGCGTTGGACATTGGATGCAAAATTTACTTTGGCAGTGGATTCTGGACTTCCTGCAAAGGAGGTGAATCATGGTATTACTTTGAGGGTGGAGGTGTGAGCCTCTAGATTCCCTTATTGCGAATGCAAGCATCGTATCCTTTTATTTACTAGTTAGAATAAATGTACATATGTGTATATCATTGTAAATATTGTATCAAGCTGGATTTATAAAGCTCCATAGATAGTATGATTATTTGTTGGTTGAAGCAAATGTGCATAAGTATATGTGGTGGTTATTGTAAATACCATAATGAGTTGTGTTATAAAGCTCCAGTAAACGGTATGATTGTCATGTTTTCAACAGGTGGTTCATTGTAAATACTACAACGATCTGGGTTATAAAACTCCATGGGAAGTATGTTTTGGCTTTTCCTGGTTTTGCTAGTCATAAGTGTCATTGAACACCAAGGATAGTGTTCCCCCAAGGGGGAGGGTTTTGTAACAACCCTGGAAATTTCATGTATATATATTTATATATATATATTATAAGACCAAGGTCGCAGGACACGTATTCTATGCTGAATGTTGGGCAAACCATCCTAGTGGGTGTTCATTTCGGTTATTATGGCTAAAGGAAACTGGAAAAGGAAATGGAAAAGGCTTTGAAAATCCAATGTGGCATTAATTGACATTTTATTTATGAAAATAAAGGAAATTAGGAGAAAAGGAAGGTGAAAGGTCACAGGTTGCATGTGAGGAGAAAATTGAAGGAAAATAATGAAGAAAATAGAGGCCTCATTAATAAAAAGGATTATGAGGATCAGTAGGTAAGTTTTGATAGTTCAGTTTTGGATTTCTCTCTATTCTCTCTCTCTCTCTCTCACTATTAGATACTTAGAGCATTCTTGGAGCGCTCTAACATTGGATCAAGGAAAGCAAAGCAAGGACAAAGAAGGAAAAGGCAAGCAAAGATCAAGCAAGGAAGAGCAAGATCAAGCAGCTACAATGACATTACTTGCAGGTATCGATTTTCATGTGTGTTTTCCTTGCTAGATTTGGCATATAGGGTACATGCATGTGTATATTCAATTCTCTTGCTATCATTGGCATGGATTTTGTCAAGTGTCATAGTGTAAGGACCAAATTAAGACTATATACATTTTTTTTTAACAACAAATACGACCAGAAAAGAAACGCATTGAGATTTCAAATTTATTCAACACACACATTGATGACACTCATTTTAGGAAACATATCATAGCATTTACATACTTTTAACTAAGATCAATTAGTAATGAAATACATATGTACCGTTCACCAAAAGGCGAGACTCCGCTTTCTCTGTTGTTACTGGTATTCCCTTGTTTCCGGTCAATTCTGCGAGTGAATGATGATGCACTTGATCTGAATGCAAAGACCCACTGGTTAGCCTCCCAGCCTACTCCTTGGGTACTCTTCTTCCCCGCAGACCCCCGAGCTGCAATGGGGTTGTAAAATGGAGGAAAGCTCTAGATGGCAGAGGAGAGCACACCTTGGCTCAAGGGTCCCCTCTCTAAAAATCCTCTACCTCACCAAACTCGCTATAGCTTCGTAATCACTGCTCTGACATCATATTATCCATCCAACAATTGGGTTCCAAAAGTCCCCTCTCCCATGGCTTGCCCCTTCTTTTATAAGAGTCCTCATAGATGACACTTGGCATGTCATGCATAATTATATATATATTTTTAATTTAATAGCTTGATTATTTACCTACCCATGTGTCACTCTCTCATCAAGGGTCACCCAAAATTATTTACTTAACTTTTTATTTAAAACTAATATTTTCCTCACCTCATAAGATTCCTATTTATCCTCCTATTTGTCTCTTTATCCCCCCCTTTTATTCCTTAAATTGTGTTTATTACTTGAAGTCAATTAATGAGTCAAGATTTTATCCCCAATATACTCCCTAATTTAACTCAGGTTATCTCTTAGATGGATATTCTTATGTTGGTTGTTGCCACATGGAGCTTCTCTATATTTCTCTAAATTTAATTTATTATTCTTATTTTAATTTACCTTCCTCTTTTCTTAATTAGGTTTAATTAGTTTAGGATTAATATTTATCCTTACAATTATGTTCATCTTTCCCCTTTTACCTAATTAAACCACCTAATCTACCTAGTATTTTCCAACATGGGAAGGGTAGAGTTTTAAGGTACTCTATTTTATTTCTTCCTATGATCCTCCTTATTCCAAGTTTTATTTTTTATTTAATTACCTTGGTTTCTAATCATTATTTACCCTTGATGTAATTTACCTAGTTTTCATTCCTTACTTATATTTATTTATTATTATTTACTTTTAATGATTCCAAGGGTGCCAAGTTTGGTTGTGCCCTTCAAGAACTTCCCTAGAAGTTCCAAGGGTACCACACCTAATAGTTTATTTGTGATGCCAAGGGTGCCAAGTTGGCCGTGCCCTTCAAGAAATCCCAATAGTTTATTTGTGATGCCAAGGGTGCCATGTTGGTCGTGCCCTTCAAGAAATCCCCCTGAAGTTCCAAGGGTGCCACACCACTTGCCCTTCAAGCATCCAATGACTACGAGGGGAAAGTATAGTGCAATTTCATAGACCACTATCATCTCTTATGTTGCCTGCTATAGTGAGACTAATGGTGTTGGGGATCAAGAAATCCGCCTTGATGCACGCCCCCCAGTAAACTCCTCATGAGCGACCAACTTTGGGACCTGCCCTCATGGCATCGTGATCTTCAAGGCGAAGGTGTTTCAACCCTTCCAGCCTAAGTCACGATGGAAGTGCTAGTGGGTGAGATCAGGGACTCTGTCCCACCCCTCCCATGTAGTTCCATCCACCTGTACAACCCCATCACCCATATGTGAGTCATTCGGCCAAGCAACTCATCTGTGCCTGCAACCATTAACCTATCATCAGAATATAGATAACCATATATAGCAGGTTTCAAAATCGATTAGAATTTCAAAGATAAAATAATATAAATTTTCATCAAACCAGGTGTTGTCAACTCGTCATGTGCGAGTGCCTCTGGTGGTTTTCCTGCCATACTCAATAATAATCAGTAACCAGGTTTTTCAGTGTTAGTCATTTTCATAATAGCATTAATTACCATCACCTGGTTATTCACATCACCGTTTATTGTGAACCAGAACTAATGTAAGTAGCTAACATAGGGGATACCTCCATCATGGCTAGCATCATCATAACCTTAATGGAACCATACATATAGATCCAGGCTATCATCATTATAACATCAATAAAAACATGTCTATCCTTTACTACTATCACCATCATGATATCAATAGAGAGTACACATAACCATTAATTATATCGTAATCATAATATTAATAGAGAACATACATAACCATCACATTCCTGATAATAGAGTCACGTTTCTGGATCCTCAGCCTGAGTTACTCATAGACTAAAGTATGCAAGATAATGTCATATTAGAGTCAGGAAACTAGGGTGGGCACTACATACACCCCCTCTTAACAATGGACTTCGTCCCGAAGTCCTTAGATCAAAAGGAGAAACAACAACACATAATCTTAGGAACCCTTCCTGAAATTCCTGCCAACCTTCTGGTGTGCAGGTTATAATTTTTCCCAAGGTATCTATACCACGAATTCCGTTATAACTAAAGGACTATATCTGTGATCATTGCGACCCATAACACTTAATGTATTTAGAACCAATCAAAACAAGAAACAGGACGATCACAATCAATATTCATCTCATGGTACAAATTAATATATGATGCATTCAACCAAGTAAAGTCATTCACACACTGTACCCCTGTAGCTTCCAATTATAGTAGTTGATTTCCAACTACGTCTATATGACCCTATAAGTGACAATGTTGGGGATAATATGTAACAAAAAGTGATTTGTATGCTCATCATTGCATATGTCAAAGTTCTTTGTCATAATTGTTGTAATAATATTGTCGTATAAGAAAA
The DNA here is from genome assembly GCA_000404065.3 of Pinus taeda. Taxonomy (NCBI): domain Eukaryota; kingdom Viridiplantae; phylum Streptophyta; class Pinopsida; order Pinales; family Pinaceae; genus Pinus; species Pinus taeda. The sequence goes on along the minus strand of APFE031522003.1, from coordinate 166,030 downwards.
GAGCATACAATTATTATTATTATTATTTATTTATTTATTTTTGGCATGGTTGCGAATGAACTTCCTATCGGATTGTAATTTGTGGATGTGTTAAATTTACTTTCTGTTTATAGTGCATGATTTTGTTTACACTTAATATTCCATTTAGGAATATTACACAAAACAAAAATGTCCATGCAAGAAGAAATTACAATAACAAGCTGCACTAGACACTATCCAATCCAAACTAGAGCAAGGCCATGCTAAATCAAGAAAAATAATCAAATAAAATAAAACATGTCATTTCATCTATTTAGAGACAAAATTTAATGGCGTGATGATCTAATGCACCTCTCTCATCTATTGCCCAATTCATTCATTCAAGGGTGTCCTGCTCTGGTTTGTCCACCCAAATCAAAAGAAATGCACAATGCCAACTCTATTCTTGTTTGCTCCATGTACCTATTTCATTTCATGGAGTATCTCCTTTATTTTTAAAGTGCATGTACAAACACAAACGATAAATGGGGTACTAACGCAATGTAATTATAATTTTCAATGACAAAATAGAATTACATAAAGAAAGCTTTAAAAACTGACCTTGTAGCCGATTTTATACAACTTCTGAATTAAGACTCGACATTTCTCCCACCCTACTTGTGATAATTCCCCACAAGTGTCTTAGTATTTGCAACAAAATGCAAAACTGACATGAGAAGATCATGATCTTCCAAGAGCACTTCTTGGTGGGAACTAACAGGAAGCAACTGCAATTCAATGAGGACCTGCAACTTCATCACACTTCTACTCGGATTGTTGTGATTTATAACTAAGTGATGCAATCTACCAATCAATGCCATGCTAACAAGTAGATCATGCCCCTCTTCAACAATCAGTAATATACCATGAATGAAATCCATATCTTATGACAACATTTCATCTAAGACATAATAATCTAACTATCTTTCCTTGTTTT
>APFE031522003.1:140930-152486 GCA_000404065.3 Pinus taeda | reverse complement strand
TTCAAAGTAAAAAATAAATAAATTTAATTTATTTATTCAAAAAATCTTATAAAAGGGGCTTTTACAAGTTCATTTTTATCGTTTGCCTTTGGAGTAAAAAGTAAGAGCTTTTGGTAAAAAACTTCCTGTGGAGATTGCGAAAAATCCAACCGCTGGAATCGAGAACCGTCTTCTCCAAGTAATCCACAATGTCCCTGACTTGCATTTCATCCATTTGAAATTTTGTTTTAGGGTATAGAAATCATTTTTAGAGGAAAATTAGGGCAAAAAATTGCTCGCGGGAGTTGCGCAGGGGCGCCATGTGGCCCCTGCGCACCCCAACTTTTCTATGCACATAGAAAATTCGGGGTGCCGCACCTAGCCTTAAGGAGAAGTGTGCACCTACGCACTGTCTCTAAAGGGATGGGTGTGAACCCTGTGGAATGTGGATTTTGAACCCTAGTTTCTCCATTTTTGCCCCATAAAAATTTGGAATGAAAATTCTAATCCACCTATTTTGCAATGTAGGTACACAAGATGCTTGTTTGGCGGGAAAGAGAGCATGAGGACGTGGATCAAGCTGCATTACTCCATCCGCCTTCATTACAAGCATTAAGAGCATGCGGGCTTTTCAAATTTCGGACCATACCTGGCATGAGGGCACAGGTAGACTTTTTATAATGGCTGGTGAACAGGTGGAGCATACAGGACCAGTGCTTCATTATTGGTGGCAACCGGCTCAAAATCAAGCCGGATGACATATACTTTTCGACTGGCTTGCCTAAGAGAGGCGAGCAATTATATCTGTTCGGATCTAGGCCAGGTGGCCAATCTGTCGCTAGTCTCCGACTAGAGTTCTGTAATAACCAGACTCCGGACAAACGGATAGATGTTAAAACCATCTCCCGTCCTGAACTAAACGTGATTGCCTTTACTGTTACGAGACTCTGCGAGAGTGCAACATTGCATCTAGCTACAGATTCCCAGATGCGCATGGAAGTGGACTGCTTCCGAGGCACCATCTTCAACTGGTGCGATGCTGTATTGGCCAATGTGAAGGGCCAATTGACTAGGGCAAAGAATGGGCAGCCAAAAAACTTTGTTTATGGTTATTTAGTTGTCAGCTTTTCCCTAGAGAGGGTACCGATGTTGGTTCAACAACAACTCACAGTTGAGGCTGGACTTCCCCGAGATCCTCGGGTTATGCGATGGGTTGCAATTATGGCCCACCATCCAGAGGAGGGTACTGAGGTTGTTCGATTCACTCCAGAGTATTTCTGGGAGTTAGAGAACCAAGTCTTTATTATTCAAGATTTTCCATACGCTGAGATGGATTATCATGGCGATCCCGACATGACTCTTCCACCAGGAGAGCAATGGGATGATAGAGGTAAAATTTGTTTTTCAACATTTAATTTTATATGGATGTTTTTGTATTTTTAAAAAATCGTCCCAAAACTAATAGTAAAAGTTTTAAATGCAGATGTGGGTCCACAGCGACCAGCCGCTCTCCAGCCCTACGATCGGAGACAACCCGCTGTCGCAGCACTGGCACCACAAGACCATTCAGCAGAGACCTTGGCCGAGTTGGAGAGTCATCTAGAGTGCTTGACCGCAGATATTCCAGAGACCAACATAGATGACATTCCTCTTCGGCTTCAGCGCTATGTGATTGGGGTCCCAGGACCTTTTAAGAGGTTCCTTTGTAGGGTGGCCCGAGCAGTGGTGTCTTATCGGGATCATCACCAGTGATAGGATGATTGCCTTGTAGACTCATTTTTGGACTTTTGATACTATCATTTTTGCCGATCATAAGGTGTTTTAAAACCTATGATCGAGGACGATGTATATTTTGGCACACTCTTATGCTATGTTATACTATTACTATGGTTATCTTGCAAAACATGTTTATGAGATGTTTTTAAATTTACTGTTTGATTTAATGCAAATGTCTATTTAACATTTGAGAAGCAATTGCATCTGCTAATGTATTTAAATATCTTGGAATGTGTTGATATTCTATGTAATCAAATTCTCGTTCCAAGAGATGGACTCTCAAAAATAATCGTAATAATACTAGATTGCTAATGGCATAAACTCGATTAAGCTGTAATACAACGAGTTCCAAATCTAAATTAACAATCAAACTTCGAATTCCAAATGAGATGGATTCAGATAATAATTCAATCATTAACCGGAGCCCTGATGATGGATCCCAGTTGGGATTTGAAACGTTGGCAAGAAGATGTTTATACTGTGGGTTCTCCGATTAGTGATCCAAAAATTGAAAACCACAGATCTCTTAAATCCAAATTCAATCATTGCAATGTATTCTGCAATGTTGTTTGTTGTTTGATCGAGGCTTACCCCTTGCATAGATACTAACTCGTCAGAGGATGAATAGATAACCCAGGCTGCGGAAGAGATGTTCCGCGTACTACGACAAGCGCCATCAGCGAAACCGATGTATGTTTGGAGAGGCGTCGACATCTGCAATATCAAGAGTAAAATCAAGATAAGCATGACTAATAATGAAAAAACACTCTCTAATGTAAATCACGCATCTTTAATCTAAGAACAAACCAACTTAGAAAGAAAACTAATCTAAGAAATCTCCACACTAATCTTTTAAGCATAATATCGCTTTAGATAAAGCCCATTCCTAGGTTTACCTAAAGAGACACCGTCAAAATCTTCTAGCTCATAGGCCCCTTTTGCCAGCTTCCGCTTGACAATATACGGACCATGCCACATGGGTACAAATTTTCCAGCCCCTAGCTTATCGTTTGCTCGATTGTAAAATAAAACTAGGTCGCCTTCCGAAAAATTGCGGGGTGTAACATTCAGATCATACTGAGCTTTGATCCTTTTGGCATGAGTTTCAACAGCTAATGCAGCATTGTGTCGATTCTCATCTAATTGAGCTAAGTATAATAAACATTTTTCTTCTTCAGAAGTGGGTGGAAATAATTGCACGACAATTTGTAATGACGGGATTTCACATTCAATGGGCAATACTGCCTCTAAACCGTAAACCACTTGAAAGGGAGTAAAACCTGTTGATGTTTTGACTGAGGTTCGGTACGCCCAAAGCGCTGAAAATAACATGTTGTGCCAAACCGATGAATCCCAATGATTCGTCGGATCATGGTGACCAGAACTTTGTTGACTTCTTCAACCAAACCATTTGCCTGTGGGTAATATGGAGTGGAACTATCATGACGCAGGCAAAGCTGATCTGTAAGTTCGGTCATCATGATGTTACGAAAATGACTCCCATGGTCAGTGATAATCGCTTGGGGAACACCAAACCTAGCAATTATATGGTTAAAAACAAAAATCACAATAGTTTTGTCGTCTACCGAAAATGTAGGCATTGCCTCGGCCCACTTGGTAAAATAATCTACAGCAAGGATGATATACGCATGCCCCCCGGCCGAGTGAGGGTTACATGTAATAAAATCGATACCCCATTTTGTGAATGGACCAACGGCAATGATAGGGTGGAGAGGAGCAGGAGGAGTGCACATCTTACGATCAAAAATATGGCAATTGTGGCATTTCTGGACGGCAGTAATAGAATCTTTGAATAACGACGGCCAAAAATAGCCAGCGCGCAAAATCTTTTGGGCTGTGGCATACCCAGACATATGACTGCCACACGCTCCAAAGTGGCAGTCATTAAGAACCTTCTCAGCCTCGTCATGAGTAAGACAACGACGGAAAACAGAATCCACGCCACGACGATAAAGAGTATCTCCAATAATAGTATAAGGTTGGGATTGGAAGCGTATTTTCCGGCACTGAGATCGTGAAATATCTGGCCGAAAAGATTGGGTTTGGAGATAGACAATGATATCTCCATACCATGGATCAATAGTGCTGATAAGGGACAAGGATTCATTCACAATGGATTCTTCTGCCACATGTTCGGTATCAGCACGAGGGAAGTCACACATTAATTCTGCAAAAACCAAAGACTTCTTTTACTTGGCCTTCTCAAATCCCAGGTCAAATTCCTATAGGATGATAATCCATTTGGAATACTTGCCCCCCAGCAATTGTTTAGTCAAAATGTATTGCATAGGGTTACAGTCAGAAATAACGGTGGTTTTGCGTAACAAAATGTAATGACGAAATCGCTGAACAGCTTGGACTGCAGCTAAGGCCAGTTTCTCCACATGTGAGTATTTTAACTCAATGGGAGTTAGAGTCCGACTAAGATAATATATCAGATGTTGACTTTCGAATTCATCCTTTTGAACTAAAACCATCCCAATAGTGGAATGGGAGGCGGCGAGGTACAAGAAGTAATCCTGGTTGTAGTTGGGAGGATGCAATAACGGCGCATGGGTCAACACATGTTTAAGTGCATCGAAAGATTTGTCAGCTATCTCGTCCCAAAAGAATGGAGTGTTTTGTTTCAACAATTGGGTGAAACCTTTTGTAATCTCAGCGTAGTTAGGAATGAAACGACGTAAAAAGTTTGCTTTCCCTTGCAAACTCTGGAGTAGGCGAAGTGTCGAAGGAGGTGGTAACTTGACGATGGCTTCAACCTTCGAAGGATCGACGTGAATGCTGGCTTTGGATACAACAAATCCCAGTAACCAACCCATTTCGATACAGAAGACACACTTGTGCGGATTCAGCCTAATCGGATAATGCCTACATCTCATGAAAATGGCTCGTAAGTGAGTGAGATGGTCGGCTCTTTGTAATGAATGAGCTAATAAATCATCGAGATAGGGCTGCACAATGTGCTTGATCTCATGAAATGCATAGGACATTGCCCGTTGAAAAGTTGCCCCGGCATTCTTCAGTCCAAAAGGTAACTTGCAATAAGCAAATGTCCCCCATGGACAAATGAATGTTGTTTTTGGTTGATCTGCAGGTAGAATGTTAATTTGATTGTAACCGGAAAATCCATCCATAAAGGAGAAAATTTCACTACCGGCACAATCATCGATAATTTGAGCGATATAGGGCATGGGATAATTGTCCTTGGGACAAGCACGATTAATATCCCTATAGTCAATGCATATTCTTATCATCCCTTTTTTTTTAGTAACTGGAACAATATTCGATACCCAATCCGTTAAAGGAATTGGATAAATGAAACCTGCTTTAAGTAATTTCTCAACTTCTGTTTTGATGGCAGCAACTTTTCGTGGGTGTATTTGACGCAACCATTGCCGGACGGGTTTATCATCCGGGTAGGTTTTGATCTCATGAACAACGATTGAAGGATCAATTCCTGGCATTTCCTCATAAGACCAGGAAAAAACGTTGCGGAATTCTTGAAATAGGGCTTTATATGTGTTGACTTCAGTGTCCGTACAAGAAGCACCTATGTGAATGTTTTCAACAATGCCAAGTTTGACTGAAATGTCGATAGGAACCGTTCGAGAAATATTGGCTAAATTTTGTTCAGAATCAGGATGTTTCAATGGTTTCTACGGTTCTTTGACATATTCAGCAGTAAAAATGGATAAAAAATCATTTTCAAAATGCTCAATATCAGGTAAAAACGAAGACCGGTGATGAAGATCTTCCCATGGTTGCATATCAACAGACAACAGTTCCCGAATTTATTCATCAGTGTGAATGGTTTCTAAAAAGGTTGTTGATTCTGAGGTTGAGATTGAAAGCGATTTCCCAATGATCTCATTCACTAGATCAAGTTTGGTTGAATTTGAGTCAGAAAATGACTATACTGCCTGATAAGCAACTTCAAAGGGACTCAAAGGCATGGCATCGCCAAGAGAGTCCACCTTGGAATCGAATGGAACGATCCAAGGATCGTCAAGAACTATCGATTCTGACAAAATCATATGAATGGTTGCGAAAGGAGACGGTACGTTGGGAGGAGGAAAAGAAAAAGTTCCGAGTAAACACGAATCTTTAACTAATCGGACTCCAACATCCTTATAAGGGATAGTTGTTTTTCCAACATGTTGAATACTTTCAGCAGAGGATGGGTCGGACGAAAAGTAAGTTGATTGATCTATTGTTACGATCTTTCCATTATGTGGGAACTTAATAAGCCGAAAGACCGATGAAACAACAACATTCATGGCGTAAGACCAGCCACGACCCAAAAGAAGGTTGTAATCTAGAGGGGCATCAACCACCTCCACATCTAGATTAACGGTTTTTCCTTCAACCCCTATAGGTAAGTCCTGTAAAATTCTATAAGGATGAAACCCTCAGCCATCAAAAGCCTTTAGAATCGTTGGGGATTGATTAAGTGTAGGAGAACCAAGGGCTTTCCAACACTGTATCGACATAATACACGTGGAAGCTCCCTCATCAATCACAGTCCTAAAACAAGGTCTGTTTTTTACTAACACTGGAATCTGGAAAACCATTTGATGAGGTAGACGAGGTTTACTATTTTCTAAATCGAAGACTATGAGGTTTGAGTCCTGAAGATCAACAACTCCTATAGCCTACAGTAGCATTTTATGTTATGCTGGACAAGATTGCAGCACTTCCAAAGCCGACATTGCTGAAGGTGAAACAGCTAAATCTTCAACAATGTTATAGTTCTGAGCAGCTCTCGCATGTGGATTGAAAGCTAACTTTCGAAGTATACCCTTAGCGGGCGGTTTGATTACTAATTCGGGATTTGGTTTCTCGATCTGTAGTGGATTGGCACCAGACGGAGCTGAGGTTGATGGATTGGAATTAGAAGATTCAGCTTCCTTACCACCAAGAGGACTCTTACTCTCGTAATCTTGCGATCGTGTCGCAATCCTTACATGTGACATCATCATTATGGGCTCTTCCGAGGCAGAGGAAGAACCTATCATTTTACTATCTTGATTTGGAAAAGCATCCTTCAAAACAGCAGATGTTTGCGAACCTTTGACGATTTTCGCAACCTCGGCACGATGCGCACAATCCCTTGTAAAGTGCTCCTCATCGTAGATGAGACAAGGATATCGAGGTTTTCGTTTCTCGTCAGTAGATTCAGATTTATCGAATTTCTCCTTTGAGTTCTGCTTATTCTTCTTCTTACCTTTCTTCTTGCCGTTAGATTTTGATTTGGTTGTAGATGATTCTACGACATGAACATTGGCAGAAATTTCAGGTGAAGACTCTCCCTTAGGGGAATCTGGTAAAGTTATAATAGGAGAAGAATTCTTGGAGGATTTCTTCTTACTTTTAGTATTAACAGTACCAATCATACCGTCAACGGCATGAGACCTTGAGGGATGTGCAGCTATTTGATTTTGTTTCGGAAGGTCGGCGATTTTCTCATGTAACGTACCTGACTGCATATAAACTAAGTCAAGGTATTGAGCTTGAGAAATTACTTGCTCTTCTGTAACTACCCCTGCCTTGGCTACATCTTCAGTTATTTTGGGTAATAGTGATTTTACAAACCATTCCGCCAAAATTTGGTCCGGGATAAAAACTTTCACTAAACGACGTCGACATCGCCATTCATGAATATGATCTGAAATATAGGTGGACGTCGACTGCTTTAATGAAGTTAATAATTTCGTGCCATTGTCATATCGGACTGGTAGCTGAAAATGAGTAAGGAAGGAAGTGGCTAACTGACTAAAATTGTAAAAAGAGCCTCGTGGCAACTCAATTTACCACTTGGCTGCAAGGCCAATCAAAGTGCGTTGAAAAGGACGAAGACGAATTGAATCATCTATAATGGAATTCGATGCACACCAGAGATGGTAAGTCATCACGTGATTAGATGGATCTTCTCCTCGCTTCCCCTCAAACTTTGGTATATAACTGGGCAACTTATTCGGCATTGGCGGCCAAAACGGAAGATAATTAATGGGATCATTCATAAGGCGCAACAAGTCAGGCAAATCCAAAGTTGCTATAAACGGTAACTGACGGTTCGGATCCCGAAAACTTGGGGTCATAAGACCAGCCCCAGGAGGAGGATATCCAGGATAACTTGGTATCGGATTCGCATTTGGGATATTATATCCTCCTGGAAAACCAGGATTAACCGGACCATACTAGGGTTGCTGAGGTTGTTGATACACATACCCAAGGTACGGTTGATACTGATAAGTTGGGTTCTGCACAACAGGGCCGAATTGGTATTGCCCCTGGTATGGTTGATAAGTAATTTGTTGTTGACTTATGACAACCGTACTAGGCCCAGGTTGTCCTACAGGCATGGAAATCGGAGTCTGGATTGTAGGTCCAGACTGGGGTAAAGAGGCCTGAGGAGTTGATAGAGGAGCAGTAGACACTGGAGCCGCTGATACTCTAGAGATGCGTGGAGTGGATTGAACAGAAGCCGCAGCAATTGCAGCAGACGTTTGGGACGGAGTTCAAGGCGAACTAGGCCCAGACTATTGAGGTGCCCCAGGTGTAGCAGTTTGAGTAGTAGGCTGGACAAGTTGCTGGGGTGAACTAGAAACAAAATACTGTCCAGATTGAGATGATAACTGCACACTGGGTTGTGGAGTCTATTGATCCCACACCACGTTCATTCCGGGGTATGGACCCATAACAGGTTGAGTGTATTGAGGACCAAAACCAGGTTGAGTGTAAGAATGATAATTATATGGTACATTTCCGGGTCCTTGAACAAATGATTGACCTAAAGGTGGTTGAAAACCTTGAGGTTGATATTGACCCTAAGGTTGGTACTGACCTTGAGGTTGGTATTGACCTTGCGGTTGGTACTAACCTTGTGGTTGGTACTGACCTTGAGGCTGGTATTGACCTTGAGGCGCATATTGATATTGGGGTTGACCTTGAGGTACATATTGGTACTGGGTTTGACCTTGAGGAAAATACTATCCCATAGGGACATACTGTCCTTGAGGTTGCCCCCTAGGCGGTAATGGACTACCTTGGGGTTGCCCCCCAGGCGGTATATGAGTACCTTGCGGCTGCCCCCCAGACGGTATTAAACTACCTTGAGGTTGCAGATTAGGAGTAGTACCAGACATCATAAGAATCTCTTCGACACTCAACGGTTTAGTTCTGTTATGACCAGGAGATACGGCATAATCGATGGGTCGAGGAGAAGCTCCTGAAAATGTACCAGATATAGACTGATACCCAGGAGGAACAAAAGGACCGCCATGTAAGAAGGTTTCTGGTGTCTGAGTAAACAAGGATGACTGTCTCAACATATTCAAAGGAGGATAATAACCTCTGGGTGTTGGATGGAAAGGAAATCGAGATGGTGAAGACGCGAGACCTGGATTTTCTAAGAAATTGGTCAACGAAATATACCAAGCATCACCTCTAATGGGACTGTAGAAAATAGATTCACGCTCCCTAAGTTTGATAGTCGGTTGATTTTCAGGGATGCTTATACCTTTGTTCGAACTCGAACTTATAGTTTCTTCAATGGAAATGAGTTCGGAAGGAAGATTCTCGGTAATGATATTTTCTACTCTGGGTGAACTAGGACCACTAGAAACTGGAGAAGCAAATCCTGAAGATGGAGTAGCAGGAATTTCCGTTTCAAGTTCAGAGATTTCAGGTTCTTCGGCTAAGGAGCTAGTAGGAGTGATACTACCAATAACCTCATAAAATGAAATCGATTCAAAAATATGTTTTGTTGCTTGCACTAGATGATCAGGATGTACAATCAACGAAGACTCTCCGGCCTCCGGACACCCAACCCTACCTTCACTAGGTGTGATAAGAGCTCGCAGCCCTTCCAGTTGAATTGGTGTAAATTTGGGAGGCTACCCCCGTAGTCGACGAGATTGTCTCGGTAATTCAGCCACAATTAATTATATAATTACTTCACACGAAAATAAAGAAAATCTCAAGAAAAACACCTAAAGTCTCTAAAGAACCAAACAATTTGAAGCACACACCTAATAAATCTAGGAGATCAAACCACACACAAACAGTATCTTTCCAAATCGAAAACACTAGTTGGTGATGAAATCCAACGTCGCAGAATTCAATACAGAAATGGCGGTTGGAACAGTTACCCCGACAACCCGCTTAATGAAACAGACTGGCACAAGTTTCTCCACTATAACCGTCTCGAGTGAAGATAACCCCCCAGAGAGTCCAAGTGAGTCTAGTCGACATCTGCTCCAAGTACAGTGGGATCTTCCCTCCACCGTCACCTAGGAAAGAATCCTAAAGATTATAGTCACTAAGGTCACCAATGGAAACAAATATACCTGGGGGAACAGTCTACGATCCGATACGCACGCAAGGGCAGAGTAACAAGCTCAATCCCCTTGAAGGCTCCTTGACATAATCCAAGGTTTACAAACAAGTGACCCCAGGCTCCTCGACAATGGTTAATCCGAGGTTTACCGTTTTTAATACGTGAATATCTGGTGTCATTCCCAATGAGGAAGGATTGATTCCCACACTGGTTCGGACACGATCTCTTGCTTCTCCTTTAAGAGGAGCTTTCCCAGAGCATAGATGCAACAATTGGATTTCTCTCCTACCGCAAGATACAGCTACTTGTTTGATTTATTATCTTGGAGAGTTAAGTACTCCCTACTCCAAGACACTAGCCTAAGCTATGTTGGTGTAATAGAGCCCTAGAAATAAAACGATTTCTAGATTAATTTTACTTTAAGCGTTACTTTTATTGGTTTTTGATTAAGTCAATAGGTGCGGACATGAAACTCATGGTATGAAGACTCGACTTAAAATCACTAAAAATATGCACTTAAGATGATCAAACAATCTTTTCTCTTCAATGAACTTCTAGCTAGGAAAGAGTTTGAGAATGCAAATGCGTGTAAACACAAATATCTCTTAACAAACAAATTTAAAGAAGAGTTTTTGTTCCAATGCACTCAAAACGAGACAACTAATTATTTGCACAAGAAATTCCTTTTCATTCAAATGCTCAAATGCTACCAAAACAAACTTTTTCAAAAGAGATTTTTGTATTTTTATAAAAACACTCAAAACTATGACTAAAGCAAATATTGAGAAAACTATGAACGAAGCAAATCTTAAGATCTACAAACTATAAAAAACTACTTGAAGTAAAAGCTTACAAAATATTTTTGTCTTTTCAAGGATGTTTTACTTGGCAATAAACAAACCAAGGACTAACTTGTCGAGAATCACAAATCAGTAAAAAAAAGAAGCAATCTTTTGTTCTTTTTTGTAAAAATGAAATCCAAACTTTTAACACAAGCTTTTCCAAATTTTGGAAAGAGAAAACTCAAGATGAATTCCTCAACAAAGGTTGATTTTACAAATGGTCAGACACATAAGAAGGCCAATAAAAACCAAGGTGATCTGAGGCTTCTATGCTTCTAAGCTCTGAGCTACTACACGACCAAAATGAAAATGAAGACCGGTAACCAAAACTTCTAGGAATTTCACCTAAAATCCTAACACCAATGAAATTAGACCAAGGAAAGATTTTGACAAGTCACAAGCAGGTCTGGGCAAAGGATAACAACACCTAAAACAAGATAAAACTAATTAAAAGAGAAAAAAACAAGTTTTTCAAAAATTTAGCAGGGTCTGCAGGCTCAGAGTTTGCACAGGTGCATGCATGCTCTGTGTGCAAAGTAAACATGCGTAGAGGTATGCACTGTGATACAAGCACAGGGTGCGGACTTCTCCTAAAGTTAT